>CABFOV010000284.1:162952-192186 GCA_902141375.1 Timema poppense
GGTTTTTTTTTTTTTTTTAGAAAATATTCCTGACTAAAAGCTTATGGTGTGTTTGGTAATATTTGAGTTTACTTAAAAATGAAATTCAAATTTATTAGAATTAAAAACAATTTATTTTACAGCAAAATTAATTATTATTACTATTATACTGAATTAAGCTATGAATTTTTTTTTTTTTAAATGAGTTGGTAGGGATATCTTCACAGTTATAAGCTTAAGACATTCTCACGAATATTACTGGGAATATTTCCAAAAATAAGGTACCGTGAATCCGCCCAATACTGGTAGCACCCTATTTGGTGTACACAGACAGAATACCCTCCTTAAATTAATATTTTATTTAAAAGTATTTAAACAGTGAGAATTTATGGTAATTTTTATGATGGATATTGATATTTGATGTGCCCCCAAACTTTTTTTTAAAATGTGAGTTTTACCTTTTAAGTTCTTTTGTCTGTTTGTACTTGAGGCAGTAGCTTAAACTTTTTTTTATGTTTTATGATCATAGCTTGAAAGAAAATAGTGGTTTTATATATATCTTTAAATTTAAGTGTGTTTACTGGGTTTTTTTAAATTCAAATTATTTTGAAAATGGCTATAATGATCCTGTTAAAAATGATTATCTGGGCTGTGTTTTACATTCTTTACTTTTTTTAAGAGAACAATAATAAATAGCGTATAACTCGCACGGGTGAATAAGACGTGGTGGTACTAAAATTATTTTAAATTATAATAATTTATGGCTAGTCTACTGTAGACTGATTATTGAAAATTTTATTCTAAATCATACTATGAGAAAAAGTATAATAGATTGTGTCTTACCATTTATTTATCAATGTAATAAGGAAAAGTATACTGATAATTCATATTATTATTATTATTAGCACCGCGTCTTACTACCCGTTCGGGTTATACGCACTTACGCTAATGTGTAATGGAAGGGTGATTGTGAGATGAAATGAAGGACCTACAGTTTAACGTGGAATCCGAACCACGGTGGAGGCCTGGCATTCCCCACATGATAATTCATATTATCTTTCAAATAGTTCTAACGATGGATAGACAAAGAACGAAGCCGTGAGTAACTGATAAGGAAAACACTTCACACACGAACACGGACATAATCAGCAAGGTGGCATGAGGGAGGGGTACCTGAAGGATCCGTACTAACATGTGGAGTAATTAAAAAACACACGTGGTTACCGCATCCTATAGTCCGTCTATTTAGGTTACATTAGTAAAGGGTTGTAGACGGTAGAATTTAATGGAAATGTGCCCGTACTGCGCGGAGGGAAAGTGGGAAAGCCGCCCTTAATACACCCAGCCGTGATTCGAACCCTGACCTACCCCTTACTGGCAAAACTAAAGCAAACGAGGTTTATATACGAAGCGAAAACAAAACAATAGGGGTCAAATTATTTCGATTTGCGACCTGTAGAGTGTCTGTTTACGCACGGACCAACGCAGTGGCGTAACAAACCCCCAGACGCGCAGGGCCTACAGTGCGGGGGTGCACAGTGGTATAAAGTGGCCCACGAAAGGGAACTTTATATTATTATAAATTTGGTGGAAATAATTGTAATCAAATAACTTATGTCCTGATTATTGACAATTTAGTTAGCTGAATATGTTAATTTTAAAGTCTTGTAAATTATAACTAATCTATAACATTAGTTTAATATTATTTCATTAGGTTTTAAATAACGCAGAATTTTTTTTATTTTCATGCAGTCAATTTGACTGACTGATGGCGTTCCCGACACAAAACCGAGGCTAAGACAGTCATTATAAGGTGTGATTATCAAATTAGTAACTATTTAGGACTATTAATTAATTATTATAACATTTATTAAGGTGTTAGATGACTTGGAAAAGGGGCCCCGAAAATAAATCTTGCCAGAGGGGGAGGGGGAGAGGGGTCAAGCTTACTCTGTTACGCCACGGACCAACGGACAACTGCACAGGTCTTCTCTTTCACAAAGCGTGAACTTTTATTTGGTTTGCTGCAGAAATGTACTCAATTGAACGCACATCAGCGAAAGTAACTCGGAGAGGGCACGCTTCGATAGTCGCAGTCACTATAGACATAGATTACTGGACTGCCAATGGAGGGGATATCACAGTTCGAATCCCGGTAGTGTGTACTGAGGATAGTTTTGCCTAAACTGTTTAGGACGGTTCACACTGATAGCTAAGCTAATATTTGCTCTGCTAACTGTTTAGAAAAATAGCAGGTCATGCTGTTTTTCTAAACTGTTAAGGACGGTTCATACTGAAAATTAAGCTAAGCTAGAGTTTGCTCTGTTAACTGTTTAGAAAAATAGCAGGCCATGTATTTGAATGTGTTGATCCACACAGAAAGCTAAGCTACGCCTTGTTACGCCATGCTACGCCACGCTGTTTTCTCCGATTGCCAAAGAAATGTTTAAGTTTTGTTTTCAGTTTGTTTCACGTGTATTTAAATAATATTTTATTTAAGGTTTATATTTAATAAGTGTTTTTGTATCACAACGCTACCGTTAATTGAACAAGTCAAACCTCCACCTCCTACATTTTGTTCCTCTTCCCAAACAGCTGCTAAGAGCAGGAGCTTCTCTTTCTCAGTACTATCACCTGAGCTCAAACAAGACATTTCGTAGATTGCTATTACCGGTAACTTAACTTTACTGGAACATAACAGAAACAAACCACAGGGAATTTAGGAAGGGAAAGAGAAACCATAGCTTAGCAATGAGTGTGAACCAAATTGACAAAACCTTAGCATAGCTCAGCTTAGATTAGCGTTCTGTGTGAACCAGCCTTTAGCAGAGAAAATCTTATCTTAGCTTTTAATCTGAACCAGCCCTAAGAGGATTTGTGTAATCGGGGTAACTTGTCGTAAAAGGACTTAAACACGCTTCCAGAAGTGTTAATTGATATACGGCAACTCCTAGTCACGGTAAAGAGCTGATTTTGGTAGGGAACCTGTTTTGTATGGCCTTATTTTGGTGGCATAAAAGGACTTCTAGAACTATGATAAGAAGGTTGTTCTTAAATACCTTTTATCCCCCAAAATACTACTATGGATTAGTATTCTGGTTTAAAATAAGATATTGTAGAATGGACTCTTTCCAAAATAAGGGTATACATTGGAGGCGTTCCACGTTATTCTCTAAACTCACCTGTAGGCGTTGATCACCCCGTGGTCCAGTACGAACCAGTGGGTGACGTACACCGGTGGCTCCTCCACTCCTAGCCTCCGTTCGAGCCAACCCTCCTTGAGACTGCTTGCGTGCCTGCCGCCACCCGCGGTCAACATGTTAGGCACAATCTAGCCTCCACTTCACCTTCACCTTATCAGCATTAGAACACGTGTCACCGCAACTCTCTCCTACCCCCCATCCTATCACCACGATACCTCATAGCAACAACACTGGCGCGCAAGTTCGGGTCTGCATCGATCTCTCTCGCCAACTCCGTCCGAGGAGTTCGATTGGTATCCAGAGAAAGGGTTTACCTTCCTACCTGTTGGGCGCTCTTAGGATGCCTCGTCTACAAATAGTCCGGAAGATCTCCGCATTCTTGTAGTCGTTAGTTCAGTCTCAATTTTAATTACGTGCACACACCTCGTGTACTTAATCAAGTGTCAATTAGAAACCTCAATCACTCAAATCAATAATAATATTATTAATGTGTCCAGCCAAACTAATTGAAAGTTCGATAGATACAACCAAAAATTTACATAATTTTATATATTCTTTAGGGTTTTAAGTTAAAACAACGATATTGAACTACGATACATTTAGGAGATGACGATTGTTTTCTTTACCAACTTATTTATAGTGCTACGGACTTAACGGATCGTGACTCTTGAAAACAGAGCTTGGTACTTTGTCCAATTAAACTCATTGAAATAAAACAAATTCAGCAAATTCAATAAACACAATTATTTCAATTTTCTTGTTTGGTGATTTTAGTTAAAATAACGATATCCTTAATCTATAATCTATTGAAGTTTTCTAGGAAATGATATTAGGGCTAATTAATGAAAATACGATACGGTAGATTAGATCTATTACGGAGCACGTGCTACCTTTACCAATTATGTTGACACGGTGCTTTTTTTTTTTCGCAAACACTCGCGAATAGTGTTCGATCACTAATTATCATTCCATTTTAAAATACATCGGCAAATAAGATAATTATTATTTGCTGCCCCCTTCTGTCCACCCCCTAAAAAACACACATTGAATAAACCTTTTATAGATTAGAAAATTTCCCGTGTTTGAAAACAAAGTAGACGCGCACAGCCTTCACACTCCGATCGATATATTTATCCAAACAATAACAATAAAAACTTGAAGATAACATTCACTTTTAGATTCGTATTCTTTTGATGTAATATAATTTTATCTTATCGTCGAATTTAAAAGTGGCTTTAAAAAAAAATTAGAATATGGTTCACTTAATACTAAAGTTGAATCATAAAGTCCATTGCCAACAATAATTGCACCTTTTCTCCTAGTTTGTAAGACTATAATCAACTAACTTTAAACGTCACTGTAATTACAGTTCATTTTATAGCCTACATATTGTTGTAAAGACGTGTACAGTACTCACTTTATTGTTTAATTCACATTAAAGGGTAACAATTTCCGGTTCACACATACACACAGCGATTAGTTGAAGCCAAATCACCCGCCACACGTAGACGAGCAAATACAATTAAAATATTAATATCTAATTTGTTTCTCTATCGTTTGAATGTAAATATTCGGATCTCTGAATCCCACACGTATGTAGTTGCTGATGGGTAACTTCACAAATATGTTAGCTACATCATATTAGAGACCCCCACTATTGCCACAATGCGGCACGTCACCTAAACAGTTGCGCAGCAGATAGCGCACAGTTCTGTCAAAGAGTTGTTACCATTCCTCCTAACTGTTGTTAGGTCAGTCAATGTCAGGAAGGATGGGAACTAGGGGAACATTAAATTACTCGCCTGCTACCTGCTCTACTTTATATGTTTATATTCTGTCTCCCAAAAAGACAGGCAGGCAGACAGGCAGGCTTGTTAATCTCACCTCTTATGACCCAACTACTGTACGACCGAAATATATTGATGTACTGTTTACACTAACGGGAGGAAAAGTGGAAAACCATTTAGGAAATATTACCCTCAGTTCACCCGATCGGGATCGAACTCCAATCTTCCCGTCTTCGTCAGTCTAGTCCAACACGAGATTAGCACGTTAGACCACATGACCACCGAAGCGGGTGTGTTTGTGTGTACAGTACAATCTTCATATAAAGGGCCACAATCACAAAAGCTCTATTTTCACGTATGGTCAAAGGCAGGGATTTTCAACCAAGGTGCTTAGGTACGCTGCGAGATTGGTCAGGGGGTGCCGCGAGATTTTTAGAAAAGAAAAAAAAATACAAAAATATCAAGAAAAACTATTAGCACAAAATAATTAAAATAAGGAAACTAAAGAAAGTTTGGTCTATTAGTGTTTCTCTGAAGTGCACACGCCACGGCACCCTATGCGAGGCACTCCTAAACTGAATGTTAAATTTGACAAGAATGAGCCATCATTGGCTGGGTTTTTTTTGCCTGGACTGGTGGAAGAATACCCTAACCAAGTGAAAAAAGCAACAAACTTACTTTTGCATTTCTCATCTTGCTATTTGTAGTCTTCTCATCTAACATCTCGATTGAATCCTGATGCTAGTCTTATATAATTTAATACTTATTTATTGGTTAATTCTTTTACACAAACACAATTTACTAGTCTGGACATGTCTGATAATTTTTAATTTTATTTTAGCACTGCAGTTTACTACCCGTATGGGTTATACGCTTACGGCTTATGTACTAACTACACTAAGCGTTTTAGGGATGAGTAAGATAATATTTAGAGAAAGTGTACTCACATTTGCGCGTAAGGAGAGTGAAAAACCATTTTGGAAACCACCCTCAGTACATCTAACCGAGATTTGAACCCTGATCTCCCCGTCATCAGCAATCTAGTCTACTGCGAAACTAGCTGTTTAGACCATTCTGCCATTGAAATGGGTATGTTTGATAATTTATTAATTTATTTTTATTTAGCACCGTGTCTTACTACCCGTTCGGGTTATACGCTTATGTACTAATTACACTAATGGGTTAGGAATTGAGAAGGTTGAATATTGAGTAAATGAACCCGCATTTGCATGAATGGATAGTGGGAAACCATTTAGGAAATACCACCCCCAGTACATCCGACCGAGATTCAAATCTCAATCTCCCATCCTTGGCAGTCCAGCTCAACACGATACTAGCGCGTTAGTCGACTACGCCTAACGAGGCGGGTATGTATGATAATAAATGTACTGTTCTAGGTTAGTTTTGAGGCTGTAAATTTAGTCAATCGTTTAATTATATTACAGGCTTTTTTATTGTATTGGCTCGGTCTGGCTGGCCACAGGCTACACCAATTTTAAGACCCAAGATGAGTAAGGTAAGGTGTAAGAAAATGCATTGATAATTTCCAAGAAAGGGCGTGGTAAAATCACAATATAGAGAACCTGTCAGAATTCGAATCTAAATACAGCCTCCTGAGTCAGAGCACACCTGTCGAAATTGATTTTCAGAGTCTACCTTACAGGGTGTTACAGTATTGAAAGTACAGTCTAATTTTCATAGAAAGAGACTTTTAAAAATTATAAACATATTTTTATTTGCTTCCAAAATTGATAAAATTTTACTATTTCTGTAGTTTTTATAGGTATTGACAAGATCTATCAAAATTTACAGGTGTAGATGAATGACTTTATTTATGAACATATAAAAGTCGCTCTATTAACTTTTCTAGCTGCACCTTACTCTGAAAATGGGATTTTATATATTATCTTTGGCTGCCGCATAAAATTAACCAAGTAAAAATATTTTTTTTTTTCAACAAGAACGAATGCATCTTTATTTTTGTGTTTTTTTTTATTTGTATAAAGTTATATTGATTAATAAACGGTGACCTGGTGGTCTAGGGGTAAGGTGTCAGACTTCTGTGCTGGGGTCCGGGGTTCAATCCCCGGTCCCAGCACAGATTTATATGATTACCAAACCCTTCCTTCACCTCTGACAAGACTTTATTAATCACAACTTGTGAATGTGTGGAATGCCAGGCATCCACCGTGGTTCGGATCCCACGTTAAACAGTAGGTCCTCCATTTCATTTCACAATCTCCCTACCATTACACATTAGCGTAAGTGCGTATAACCCGAACGGGTAGTAACACGCGGTGCTAATAATAATAATAATAATAATAGTAATAATAATAATAATAATAATAATATATGTATTGACGAATGCCAAATTCCCTGCATTGTTTAGCAAAAGAATGCACATAAAGTAATCCCCTTCCCTTTTTCCATGAATTGTTCGTTAATGCTTATCAATTAATTGCCCCCATAGTTTGGCCTTTTTTTGATAGCTAAAATGTTAATCAACAATTGTTTTGTTCTTATCTACCCCACGAATAGGTTTTATCACTTTGGCTAGTGGTTAAAATACACACCAATCACATTAATGCGGATTTTGATAGTAATAAAGTTGATCAATTTTGCTGGGCGAGGTATTTTCACATACTTTCCAGTGTTCTTTTACATACCACAATAGACATGGGACCGACGGCTTTACTTCCCCTCCGAAGGAAGTTGTGCTACGTATTTTCATCACTCAATAAAAATACATCGAGCTCGGCTGGGCTTGAACCCACGAACATCGGGTCCTGAAACGAGTAATCTACCCCAATATCATCGATTTCGACAGATTTGAAATAGAGTATAGATAATAATTGATAGCTATGTATTTGAAAGTGTTTATATAATATGCCAATTGACTCATTAAAATACCCCACATTTTATTGAAATTGGTTTAATAAGGAAAAATCAATACAATTGTAATAAAAGCAATGTTGGTGTTCATAGTAAAATTTTAACTTTAACATGATACATTTTATACAATATGTGTTATTATCTTAAAAAGTGTCCAATGTTACACTTTAGGATGTATGTTTATTTAAGTATGTATAAGTTTATCGTTAATAGTAATAAGTTAATAAAAATAGATCGTATTGATGTATCATAATAATATACATTAAAGATACACCAAGAATTTGTTAGTAAAAGTAATGATCAAGGATATTTATATAATTAATTATTACATTATTATATATTAATTAATTATATTTAATTACTATAAGATAGACTATATAAGTTAATTGTTAAAAATTACAGTTAGAATCTTCTTTCTTACAACTACACATATAAAGATACATTAATTACTTACAAATATTACTTATAAATGTAAAAGTTAATGTACAAGACAATTTAATCGTCTGATATTATTTTCCCACTCAACGTATAGTCTATTAGCTTAGCAGATAAAATAATACTGTAATTTTTTTTTTCTAAATATCAATATACTTCAGAAATTATTTCTCAAACCAAGCGCTGTAAAATTACATTTAAAGTTTAATATTATTGTGTAATTGTTCGCATACACACACACACAAACGTCACTGGTATATTTTATATGTTCAGAAAGAAGAATTGTCTTGAAAAGTGATTGCACACGTTAGATAAAATATTAACATAAGAGATTTATTAGAAAACAAGCGTCCAATTTACTAATATTAAATCCATTGAAGTTAAATCCAAACAATTTCCAGACCCATAACCAGACTATACTTTTTATCCGCTTTAAGGTAGTTAATTACACTATTAAAAAGGTGCAGTATTATTTTTTTAAATCACACAATTACAAAATACATTCCTTTAGTTGAGAATTTACTTAACTTTATGATTAAATGAATAAAATATCGTGACTGATACTTGTAGAACAAAAGTGATTCTCACTTTTATTAACTGGCTAACTAATTAATTAAAGTTAGTAAATAAACTATAAAACCTTGAGTTAGTTAAGGCAAAATATTAGGTGTACATAAATGATAGTAAAACAATAGTAATAATCATGATAGGATGTTATAGCTGCCAGTTCAAAGTTGGCAACATTAATAATCTGAGCCAGTTCTTTATTTTGTCCTATAAAACCATATCCTTCTTTTCTTTTAATAAAATTTAAGCCATTATAAAATTTACCATAATACAATGTTGATAAAATAACAACTTTTAGTCTCGAGTTATATGAACAATGACTTTATATAAACAATACACAATTATAATATTTAAAATATATAAAACAACACCGTAAAAAAACTAGAACAAAATGTGAAACACCAGTATTTTATGGAGCTAATTTAAAATTAAATAATATTTAATGAACTTTTTGTTTCTATACAATTAGAAACTTAAATGTGAAAACTTTACTAAAAAATCAAATCAAAATAGATCAGAGATGTTCAATTTAATTTGTTATTTGTTGGGTTTTTTACTGATGTATGAAGTTAAGAGTTTTCTACCCCCATACTTCACACGCCTGTTTCCCCAAATTTCACTACCCCCAAATAATAGCTCACTACAATGAAAATATACTTCAGTCTTATTGGATACCCTGAGCAACATAGTTTTATGGTTTCAGTTAAAATAAATATTATAATGAATTATAATAATAACTCATAACAGTCGGTCAGTGAATCTGACAAAAAAAAGTGTTAAAATATTATATATAGGTATACCTATGTCTAATTTTAAGTATATTTTATTATTAGCTAGCAGAAGTACCAGGTTTTGCCCGGGGTAACCACACAATATATGCCCTGGGAGCAGGTTTTTGAGAACAAATCGAAGGAAGCGAATTTTCACCAATATTCGGGGTAGACATTCGTGAGAAGTGTATAAGGTCTACAGAAGGCAGATATTAAGTTTAATGACATGAATTGTAAGTGAAAATTCTGGCGAATATTCAGCCGAAACATTCGTCCACACTCGCGAATAATGGGCGACCTGCTTTAAACCCACTCGCGGTAATTTTCGGCCTTTACTCACATTTATTTGAGATGTTTATCGTGCACTTTCTGAACCGACATATTTTATCAGCACTCGATCTATAAACTAACTTAAATCTACAACAGACACAACACCAAGCCCTCGGTCGCAACTTCATCACTGTGAAAGGGGAAACTCACATTTTCATCGATGAGAAGTTTTTCGGCCGTGCCGGAAACCAAACCCAGGAACCTTAGCTCAATAGATAGACACGCTACCAACTGAGCTAATGAGTCGGATTACTCACATTTCAAATGTTTATAGAATCTATATTGATGTGCCTTGAAAATAATATATTTTTCCGTAGTATTCGAGAAAAAAATCACTTAAGTCAACTTTATTGTTTGCCCAAAACACAAGGTTTGTGATAATCCTAGCGACAGCTTAGACGTTTTGTGATTTCAATGCAAGCTAAATAGCTTTTTCTGAAAATTGAAAAATGACACCTGGACACGGGAATCGAACCCGGGACCTTTGGTGTCCAGGTGTAATTTTTAAATTTTCAGAATATGAAATTTGTGTAGAGTGATCCCTCACTAAATACATGGATAATAGCTTCGGCTATTTGATTCTAAATAGCTTTTTATTAGATGCCTCAACAACTTTTTTAAATGACATTGTGACATCACGTGTCGTTGCTCACCGGAAGCCCTTGCTCAGCTAAGTAATTACCTGTTGGATATACGCTCTTATCCATTTACGATGTTAGCGGGTCTATATTAGCGGTCTACACTTGCGTAATTATAAATCATATTGCGTTCGGGTGCGCACCTAGGTGAATAGACTCTAAGTGCAGTATTTTGACTCAAATTTAAATGAAGAGTAAAGTCGAATTGCAGTGGTTTTAAATTTAAACATGACAATAAATACTATAACGTAATAAAATACGAATAAACTTGTTTTTAGGCCTGTCTATGACAGGTTGATTACAATACTAGCCAACCTAACAAAACCTAACCTTCAATATTGATAAGTGCGTGGAAGTTTGGGCTTTGTTTACGATAAAAAGAGGTATATTTTTGTCAGTTATTACGTAAGAGCGAATGGAAGAGTGGACTAAATTAATCTATTTTTATTAAATAAAATTGTTTTTTTAAATAATTAAAATTTAAAAATTTGACTTTGTTAGGTTCTGTCCCATGGTCTATACCAGTGGTTCTTAACCAGGGTGCCGTGGCCCTATGTAAGGCTGCAAAAGGTTTTTTGGAGGTCTCAAAAAATAATATAAAATGTTATTTGCTTATAACTGAAATCAATCATCTTAAATTTTACGTTTTGGAAGAAATAATTCGATGATCGTAAGCATGTAAGCACAGTAATCTCTCAATTTTCCGGGATAACGGAGGGAAGAGAAAGCACGGATAATATAAATCTCGGATAGTAAAAATAATCCCCATCTGTTTACCATCGACATTCAAAATTTATTGCCCTTTGTTTCTACATATTTATGGGAAAAAGTATTTTCCACAATGGTAAATATTAAGACGAAGTAGCGAAATCGACTCCAACCGCATCGACCACATGCGAATAGCATTACGTAATATAATTGAACCAAGACTATACAAATTATTGCAAACTATTCAACAGCAGAGAGAGGCCTCATTAAATATATCTAGGTAAGTTAATTTATGTTTTTTTATTTGTTTGTTATTATAATCAGTAAATCAAACCACTATTTTAGCATATACTCAATGATTATTATGTGAATAAAAACTGGGGGGTCGGGGGTTGCGAAAATAGTTTGGGATATTTAGGGGGTCGCGAGTAGTAAAAGGTTAAGAGCCACTGGTATATATTATACGTGTGCAGGGTTTTAGAATTATAGAGCCTCTAGAGGCTTCTGGAAGGTGTGTAAAAACACACAGACATATATACACATTAGGAAATTTGACATGTACGATGCTTTTATATAAACATTAGGATTCTAATACATTAAAGTAAATTTATGTGCTATTTTATACATTTTTATTGCATGCTCTCTCATGTTGGCATTGGTATAGCTTTTGGAATTTTTATCGTAAATAAATCTGTAGTCTTGAACTAAGGTGATTAATTTTTCCTCATACATTGCAGCTTCCTTTTATAGGCAAACCACACTAACTTGTGCACCTGTAGGCGAGCTACCATATTTCCACAGTCTCGCTCTACGATAACACTAAACACTAATTTGTCGAACGTCCTCCTGGGAATTATCGATGATATAAAACTTCATACAGCGACACTACAGAATCGAAGAATGTATTCTACGAGGGACATTATTTTCTCCTAGACTCATCTATATGTGAGCGGGTCTATTTACATACCGTATTGGCCCAGATACTATGGTACCCATGTGAGTTCTCCAAATAGGGAGGGTATTGAAGTCCCATCTGCCAGGAGTGTGGCGCAGCCCCCTTACCCCTCCTCCCGAGAGAAAATTTCAGGTATTTAACCTTGTGGTAAGGAATTTTAGAGCATCGGAACATAAATTTTAGCTAAGTTTATCAGTTTCATTAACCAATTTTCGAAAATATATTTGCTGGAAAATTGACAAATAATAGAATTTGGTTGTAGCTGGGCCCATTGAAAAGAAACATTATATTTTTCTCAGGTTTATTGAACAGAACAAAATTAAAAGAAAGCTGTTGAAGAGGTACTGGGAGGAAATCTACATTTTATCATTTTTATCTCTATTAACTCGGATAATGATGATTAAAAGTTATTAATAACAAATATCAGCTAAATCCAAAATACAGAATTTTATTTTTTCCATAAAAAGTTAACAACAAATAAAGGAAATATCAAAGAGTGATAAGAAGGTCTGTAGCCCACCTCTTATTGCTCATTTATGATCTTAAAATTTAGGTTATCTACATGAAAAATTAAAGGGAAATGGGCTGCGTTTATAATACGAGCACAGTTTTCGGAAGAACATTTTTAGGAGAGAAACATTTCACTGTATTCGAGCCATTACGGTGTGTGGAAACAATATTTTTCTGATTGTCGGGCTTCAATTCGTATTTGCCTTTGCCTTATTAGTGGTTTACTGTAAGTGGAAAAAATTTGTTGGTAGATTGCGTCATAGTAGGTACCTATTCGTGAAACTCCAAGCTAGAAATCTCTAGTTTCAGTGAATATCTTAGTAAACAACACAACATTGTGACCTTCTATAGATTGGTAGCAGTCATATACAATTAATATAAAAACAGGATATATTAACATCCTGCAACTGTTGTATCATCATAATTTATTTTAAGTAGGGCGTGTAGGAAACGCGAGTTAAGTGGCGTAATTTTGCAGTTTTTATATCGAAACATTTTTTGGTCAAAACAAATCAAATAATTATTCAGTAGAAACGAAATAAGAGTTTAATCTTCTTCATATTGTGATATAAACAGTTCTTGAATATTTGTCAAGGGTGTCCTGGAACTTAATAACATCTTTTCCTCTTCATTCAAAAAGTTTATCATCTAATGCCGCTATGCTCGTGACAGATAGTCAACAACTGTTTATATCACCACATGAAGAAAATTAGACTTTAGGTCGCTACTGTAGAAAAAAGAATGCAAGGGAGACAAAGAAAGAGATGGAAGAAGAAGATAAAAGAAAGTGTTCAAGTGAGGAGATAAATGGAAGAAATTAAAGGAGGAAGAATGGAGAAAATATAGAGGACTATCCAGGCATTTTAATAAACTGACCCAGCCACAGGTTGGGAACAGTTAATTATGATGATGTTTCTACTAGATTAATAATTTATTTGGGCTCAAAGAAAATATGTTGCCATAAAAAAAATGCAAAAACACTGCCCTTTCGTTCCATACACTCTCGCCTTGACAACACTTAACCAACTAATTAGAATATATTTCAAGCGCCTGAATATTTATCTAAACGCAACCCGGTGCGCTACTTTGTTAGAAAGGCTGTATCTCAGCTCTACGTGATGGGGGTTTGGGCACCATTACTTTTTTTTGTTAGACAGAGGGTTAAACAGACGAGAGAGTAAACATTTTTCTTCAATTCTCTTTCAAAAATTTACCCTATAATTTAAATCTTAAAACTAATACATCATGATGAAAGAAGAATTGGATTATTTTTGTTAACATGGTTATTTGGATCAGCAGTCCTTTGTTCGGGTTAAACGCTTATTTACTAATTACACTAATGATTTTTAGAGATTATAAAAGTTATATTTAGAGGAAGTGCATCCAAATTTGCGAAGAGAAGGATTGGAATACGATTTTGAAGAAAAAAACTTCAATACACTGACCGAGATTCGAGTACGCGGACAAAACGTCAAGATCGCCTGGTTTTGTTTTACTGCAGCAGGGAGGTCATGGTTATAATCCCGGCCGGGTGTAATGAGGTTAATTTTTTCTAAGTGGTTTCCCACGCTCCCTTTACGTAAATGTGGATATGTTTCCTCTAACATACCTTCCTCATCCTTAGCCCGGAGGGGTAGTAAGACGTGGTGTAAACCAAGTTTTTAGGGAGCTAAACTATAATTCTAAAATGATAAAGTAGTTCTGAGATTATATATTTTACATCCTTAGCCCTTACAGTGGTTGTTTGGAAAATGTTGTGCTATTAGGGGAGTGTAGGAGAAGCGAGTTAAGGGCAGCGTTTTTTCAGTTTTAATAACAATGTATTTTTTTACAAAAATAAATAAAATATTGCTCCATTGAAAAAATTTAGTTCAATTTTCTTCACCTGGTGACCTTAACCCGTTCTTAAATATCTGTGCATCATGGATTATTTTTAGCACCGCGTCTTACTACCCGTTTGAGTTATACGCTTATGTACTAAATAAGTTAGTGGATTTATGGAATAGGATGGATATATTTGTATGAAGTGTACCAGAATTTGCATGTAGGGAGAATGAAAAACTATTTTGGATGAAATACCCTCGATACACTCCACCGAGATTATAATCTCAATCCGCCCGTCATCGGCAGTCTATTCCACTGCGAGAATAACACCTCAGACCATGTGGCCACCGAAGCGGATTCATGGAATTTAGTGACAACTTTTTCTTTTCATTTAAAAGTTTTGTTATCTAATGCTGCTATGTTCAGTCCAGATATTCAAGAACTGTTGATATCACTATGTGTAGTAAATTAAACTATATGTTTGTACTGAAGCAATATTTGATTTATTTTGGCAAAAAAAAAAAATTGTCATAAAAATTGCAAAAACCCCTTTATTTTTCTCACGTTTCCTACACTACCACTTTAAAATTTGCAAGTCGCTGCAACCCTATATCTAGAAAATGCACCTTCTCATTGTCTCGAGTATAGACCGAGTGCCATTATCTAAATGAATGGCGTAACAAGGTCAACTAATTAGACCTTCTCTGTCACATCCCGTGTTAAATATCTCGCCATTGGCAATGAAATTCGCGAAACAAATACTAGAGGACGCTTGGAAAACCTTACCTTGGTCTAAGCCAGGGGTTTACAACTTAAAAGTGACTGATATTCACCTAAGGGGTGGTATAAAATAGGACTTGAGCTATTTTGAAAATATTGTTCAGTTAAGTTTATCACTGAAATAAACGTTTCGTTTCTTACCTAGAAATATCAATTTTATTACAGTAGATTACTTTTTCCAAGAAATGTCATGTGTTGCAAAAAATGGCATCGTGGGCCACCCTTTTGTAACCCCTGTCTAAGCTCAAGAGAAGAGGTTTATCATTATGGATTCTATTAAGAGTCATTATGATCCCACCGATAACACGAAGCAAAAAATTAAAATAATAAAACTCAACTGACCTTACCTTAGTGAAAGAAACACATATTTTTTTTTAAAAAAGTTCTGATTGATATTATAAATGTTGCGTTTTTCATTTATTGGTCCTTCACAGAAAATTCTCACACGTGCCCTTCTATTTTCTGCAATAAAATACAAGCACACACACACACACATGCACAAAATGCGTGTTTGATTTGTTTGACATTTCGCATGTTTCTTCAAACTTCAAGGAAAATGGGACTCAGAAAATTATATTTAATTTGCGTCACAGAAGAATTAGGTTACTCGTTTATTTTACGTGAAGATCAACATGGTCCAATCCAATTTTAGTTAGTTAATAATGATCATGAGTCTTCTAATTCTTGAATCTTAAAGGATAAACGAGATTCAAAAGAGTGTAGAAAAAAATAGATTCTAGAGTCGAAAGAAAAGTTTATATGTTCTAATGTATGTTTATTAGACCAAATATGCTTATTATCAGTAGCGTAGTACAAACATAAAATATATATCTTACTTAAAATCCAATCAACTTACGATTTAGAATAAATGAGGAAAAAAAATTTCATACCAATCTTAGAAAGTTAACCCCTTATGATATTTTAGCAGAATGGCTTCTAAAACTAAGTTTCGAGATTCATATATAAAATCAAGATTCGGCTTTGAAGGAAATAAAATGGCGCTCTTTAACTCTCATAATGATATAATCGATTGATAAATATTGGCTTGGCCTAGGTATCAAATATACATTGCAAGCTATGCGTTGATAAGTGACATGATGGAGATATTTAATATATGTAGTTTAAATGGCTTTTTTATTTTTTGATAATCCATTTCAAATAGATTTCTTGACACTATTAAAATAAATAATAGTTGTAAGCAACCTTGACTGTCAAAATAAATGTATCAGAATAATTGTGTATTACTTTTGAATATAGTTTAAACATATTTGTTTTAGGCGTTAGCGTGCGTATACATTTTGATAATCATAATTTATTAAAAACACTACAAATTTGATTAGAAACAAAAAAGAGTTATAATTATTTCTGAAGTAAAATTGATACACGTAGGCGATATAAAATTTAGTCACAATTCAAAAAGGGCAAACACCTGTTCAACAGGAGAATATTATTCTCCAGTTTTTGAACTTACAACTACTTACAATTTTATGATAAATTTAAATATCCATAAAATTTTACCCTTATTACGTACCATTATGTGAAGAAACTTACCTTGATAAAATGTCAGGGTGACATCGAAGAGATTATTATAAATCATGGAGAAACATGAAAACACTATTTTTTCTTATTTTTTTACAAAACGATATTAATACTTTTAAATAGGATTGTGTTTTTTTTCTTCAAATTCCCATGATAACAGATTCACATTGACACTGTGTTGGCGAACAAAGTCCTCACGCCAATAGTAAATTATGACTGTGCCGCGGAAACTACACGGATCAAAGGATCAACCTTGAAAATGACGTGTAACAAAGAGACTACGTCACTTATAACAATCCGCACTCACCTCTCTGTGCTCGTATTGTCACACGAAATAAATACAACAGTTAAAAAAAGAAAATATACAGAAATAAAATAATCCACAGCTGTCAATAATCAAACACACTTTCCATGTTTAACAATCGAATATTATTTTATGCATTTAATGTTCCAGTTTTTATAAAAAAATATCCAATTAGTCAAATATATATATTTCCAAATCATAGGTATAAATTGGAAAAGTATATATTTTGGGAACATCTTACGAAAACCTGCAAATATTACAGAGTTAATATGAATAATATGTTAAAACGGATTGCTGCATGAATTGTAAGCGACATTCTTATATACATAAATATAATCGATATGTTATATTCACGTGCTTGTAAATTATTTATATCATTAAATTATTTGCCTTGTTAAGTAAACCAAGGTTTTCATGTTTTCATCACATTCAAACCAAATTGGAAGGTTTGTATGCAAGAATTATTTCTTTTAATTAATATGTAATGTTTTTGCTGCCTTCTGAAACTTAATTTTAAATCAAACGCATCAAAAAATTCTCAAACCACTATCTAATACTACAGCTAAGCTTGGAAATTAATTGTCAATTGTTTATTTAATTTAATTTAATTTAATAAGCAATACAGTTCGTATTATTAAATTGTGGGGTTTTTGCAGAGTTAAATAATGGATAGAATCTGTTAGTTAAAATTAGCAAATACAAAAAAATATACATCAAATAAGATTTAGTTAGTAAGTTAAAACGTATTTTTATCCAAACTAAATTATAAAAATCGTGACCAATCGCTCAAAATTTTCTCCCGTTTGAATACGTTGTGTTAAAATGTGAAATACCCGGAAGACTAGATCACAAGTCTAAGCTTGTAGCATTTGTCATTTATTATTTTAATTCAAACTTTAAAGAAATGTTCCAGCACTTTTCATCTTATTAATTAAACTACAGCCCAACTCGTACTTAGAATATTAGGTTAGAAAATATTAAGTATTAAACATTTTTGGCCAAAATTAATCAAATATCCATAAAGTTGATATGTTTAATTTAAATTTATACACATACTGGGTAATCTTTTAATATTTTTTGAGTATGTTTCACAACCATTGTGGAGTTTGAATTTTTTCTCTTCATTTAAAAAGCTTCTATACAAATACCACAATGTGCATGACATATATTTTAAAAAAACTATTAAGAAATATGTGTTGAAAAATAAACCATACGTAACTGCGGAAGAAACAATTTATCTTGGCCAAACAAGTTTTTTTGCTATAAAAACAACACGTATCTTTATTAACTAACGTCCTCTTCGACCTCAATTAAATTATCATAGTTAATTTTATCATTGTACTGTATGTATTTCTACGGTTGGTGGTAGCATTATATTATAGATGGCTTGAATAGTTTTTTAAATCCATATTTCAAATACAAATCTAGCATCTTATTTCAATTCTTAAATCCAGATTTGAACCTACGCATGATCGATTTAAGCTACATTTAATACGAGTTTTTGTTTATTTGTAATATACATATCATTTTATGACGAATAGAGAGGGCTCTTTTTTAGTCAGTTATCTATTAATTGTAGATCATTTTTTACTTTGTTTATGAATTTTTTTAAGTTTTTTTAAAAAGGAGATTCCCCTTCGATTTTACCATTTGCATAACATTTTAATTTCAAATATATCGTAAGACTTCAGATTTGGATAATAGATCTTATTTTTGAATCTCATGAATATTATACAGGGTGTTCCCGGATTAAACAACCAAACTTTGGGAAGTGGTAGGGCATCGAAAAACGAATTCAAAAGGCCCCAAGGGAGATTAATTCGTTTTCGCTTCCTTTTCAACAAACAGCAATTTTTTTTAAAATCAGAATATGAGTATTAAATTTGGTATTTAATACATTATTTAAATTAATTTATTTTGTTCAGATTGATGGTCTCCAGACCGGAGACCCATCAATGACAGAGCAAGTTTCTGACAGAAATTGCGCATTTGTCAATATTTGACTGTGATTTAACTCCTAAAGTAGTCAACGAAATAGTTACTTCCAAAAAGTCAACTTAAAAATAATTTAATGGTGCACTAAATTCGTAGTCATTTTTTAACTTAGTATTTTAAAATTTATTTCATGTTTTTAGCTAAATAATAACGTGGTTCTTTGATAATTATCACATATCTCATCGGATGTTTCATACCGGATTCCCCTGAGACAAGCAAAAGATTGGAACAAAAGGCTCATTTTATTGATAATTTAATGTTACACAGCTCTTATATCAAGGTGTTTATTGATAAACATTATATTTTTAATGTTATTTCCCTCTTTATGTAGAAAAATGATTTTTATTTAGTTTTATTGGCTGTTTACTAGAAAAAGACGTGAAAATGAACTAAGCTTCAAAGGACATTATGAGTGAGTTCTTCGGTTCCCTACCACTTATCAAAATTTGACTGTTTAATAGGGGAATATCCTGTAGTTTTCGAGGAATTGTAGAAATTCTTTGCTTATTGTTAACAAGATACGTGTTAGTACTTTAAATATTGTTTATTAATACTTGGATTAATGTGTTCCGTGTCATTTTTCATGTCCTACGCGTCGAATCCTCACTCTACGCACAAGAACCTGAGCGTCTCCTATGTCTGCCATCGTGAGTGTCGTGGGGCAGGGGGGGTTACCAGACGGTGCACTTGTTGGTGGGATTCATCGGCGACCCCACGGGGCAAGCGTAGGCCTGGGCAAAGTCGTGCGAGTTGGAGAGGGGTCCCAGGACCCTGATGGGTCCAGGGGAGTGGACCGAGGATCGTATCTTGGTGAGGGCGTCTTCTGGTCTCATGGAGCCGCACCAGATCTGGGCGTAGTTGAGGAAGAAGAGCTGGTCGTGGGTCAGGTTGATCCCCGGGAGGCCTGGCTCCTCGCCGTGCTTCCTCACCCACTTCTTGTACGCCTGTAAAGGGGTAGGAACACATACACACACGTGAGTGCACGTTCCACCAAGTCTCGGGTTTGTTTTCCGGTCAGGGATGAAGACATTATTTTAATTGAGACGATCAAAACTAAATTTCACCCACTTCGTTGGTCACGTGGTTTAAGGCGCTACTATATCAGTAGACTAGACTGTCTATAACTGAGAGATCGAGGTTCAAATCTCAATTAGGTGTACTGAGTTTTTTTCCCAAAATGGTTTTCCACACTCCCCCAACCAAATGTGGGTACACTTCCTCTAAATATAGCCTTCCTAATCCATAAAACCCCAAGCGTATATTATTAATATTAGTATCGCGTCTTACTACCCGTTCGGGTTATACGCACTTTTCTAATGTGTAATGGTAGGGTGATTGTGAGATGAAATGGAGGACCTACAGTTTAACGTGAGATCCGAACCACGGTGGAGGCCTGGCATTCCACACATTCACAAGATGTATTGTCAGAGGTGAAGGAAGGGTTTGGAAATCAGATAAATCTGTGCCGGGACCGAGGATTGAACCCCGGACCCCAGCATAAAAGTCCGACACCTTACCCCTAGAGAGTATAAAACGAACGGCTAGTAAGGCGAGATGCTAAAGAAAAATCAGTTATTAGTGTATTTTTATGAACACAATAATGGTTTGTTTGCTAAATCTTTTGCGGGCCTGATCCTGATCGCGTGCCGTTAGTTGCCTATCACTGGTTCAACGTGTCACTTTTAAATAGGTTGGGTTGCCAATTTTTAGGATATAGTAGTTTTAATCCCGGTCGGTGGGTTGAGGGTGGTTTTTTTTATTAAATGGCTTCCCGCTTTCCATACACGCAATTGCAATTATATTTTCTCTAAGCTGTAACTTTCTTACCCCTGAATCATTAGTGCTAGTTAAATTTAGATAGTCCTGATGGGTAGTAAGATGCAAATCAAAAATGAATGAATCAAAATTATGGAGACTGGTAACACATCTCTGGTGAGCTATGAATTCCCAGTACTTAAGATACTTTAGCAATATGTTAGTGTCAAGGTAATTTGAAATTAAATATTTTATTGCACAATTAAAGAAGTGTAAGCTATACATACTTATTCAATTCTTTCAAATCATTACAGTTCAAGATTTATAAAGGATTAAATTTGCTATTTTATGCTTTCCATGTACCTTTGTTTAGGTAAAATAATTAATTTATGGGACTGAAATTTAGTATAACTAGATATTAATAAGAGGTGTACGCAGTGAAATATTTATAATATGTTAAAGAAAGATAATTTTTAATGTGTAAGCACTTTAAAAGTGGTGAAATTACATCAGATTTAATTTTATATAAATACTGTTCTTTTTTTTACCCAGATGATTTGATTCTATCCCATTTTGTGATACATAATGTCTTTGTTTAGAATCAATTATTTTTTAACCCAACTACTTGATAAGTTTATTCATGTGTCTGAATTGATCTTTGAATATAAAATAAATTTGAAATGTCTATTAAATTAAATTTATTGTTTTGGTTCGATCCCGGTCGGATGGAAGGTGATTTTTCCTAAATGGTTTTCCACTCGCCTTCCAAGCAAATTTGGGTGCACTTTATCTAAATTAAACCTTCTTAATCTTTAAACAATTAGTGTAATTAGTACTTAGGCAAATAACCCGAACTAGTAGTACTAAAAAAAACTGGGTGCGTACCAGTAATAAATTTTCTGACTCCGCGACGCGTACTCAAAACAAAACAAAGTGCCGCAAAAAAAAAAGGCTTTTTAAGTGTGCCGTGAAACTTCAAAAGTTTGTAAAAACATTGAGCTAAGGGTCTCGTGCCGTGCAATATCCGTGAAAGTCAGAGCTGCCCTCTAGTAGTGCGGACTTACCCTGAAGGATTGTTTGAGGCCACCATTGTCGGCTATGTTCTCCCCCTGAGTCATGCGGCCGTTGACGTAGAGGTCCACCTCGTCCAACTTGTAGAGGGAGTACTGCTCGATGATGCATTGGGCTCGTTCCCTGAACGCCCTCACAGTGGAGTTGTTCCACCACTGCATCATGTTGCCGTCCTTGTCGAACTGACGACCTGAAACAGTACAGCCTTCGTGCCACAGACAACCCTTGTCACGGGGGGGAGAGAAGTTTTGTGCCATTGGGTAAGTGAGTGATAACCCCCCCACCCCACCTCCCTTCAGATTCTAAAATTTTAGGATTCGAGAACATATAGGATTAAGTATGATTATTTTTTACCTCGCTTCAAATTTTGAATTGGATCTTGTTTAAAAGCTATAATACTGCTTATTGATGGTTTAGCCCCCCTCACCCCTCATAATTATAGGATTAACCTAACAACCAAACAACCAAACCCCATAACATTAATTTAGTACTTAAATTACTGTACAAATGATACGACGAATGCACTATAACACTAAATGTTGATATTTAAAATGTAATTTATCATATCGCTCTCGTGTTGGGCTGGCTTGCCAATTAAGGGTACAAAGTGGTTCGAATCCTGGTTGAGTGTACTAAGGGTGGTTTTCATAAATGGTTTCCCACTCTCCCTTCACGCAGATGTAGGTAAATTTAATCTAAAATTATACTCTATACTTGTGTATAGCCTGAACCGATACCAAGACGCGGTGAAAAAAAAATTAATATTTCTATTTTATCTTAATATTTTCTCATAGGTTTATTTATTTTGCTTTCCATGATTCCTTAATTTTCCATGCAAAAAGAAATGCCCTAAGAATTTCAGGTTTTTCAAGTTTTCCAGGTCAGTAGACACTCTGAAAATATGGTGGGTTCAACCCAACTCTAGCCAGAGTAGTATATTGGCTTAACCTAATATAAACACACAGTGAAGGAAAACTCTCAATAAGTTTTTTTGTTTAGGGCTGCGAGGCCTACCTACCTTTATCATCGAAGCCGTGTGTTATTTCGTGTCCGATAACGACACCGATACCGCCATAGTTGAGGGACTTTGGGAAGTGTTGGCTATAAAACAGAGGTTGCAGTATTCCGGCAGGAAACACTGTAAAAATTAAACACAAATGTTACACACACATATGAACAACCACGATAGAATACGGTCTGATTTAGATAGAAATGAATTTTTCTTGACAATTATTATGAAAGTTACTAAAACAATTGTACACCTCTAACAATACAATTCACTGTAATTCAAAAGAAGTGCGTTCTATTCTACGTCCATTTTCAGCGATGTACTTCAATAAAATGAGTTCAATTGTGGAAGTTTATGTTGAAACCCCACATAAAAGTTTATAGTTTCTTAAATTATAAATATAAAACTAAGAACTACATATATACAAAATTTAACCTTTATTGAATCTAATGTTTAAGCCAGACAATATAAAATAAGTTTTCCTTACGCTGTCAATTGGTTTTCACGGTGCACGTAAGCATGGAAACACTCTACAGGCCTAAAATTGAAATAAATTGAGCCTAATATTTTTGTATCTGCTTCCTATATTTCCAGAATAGAAGAACCTTCTTAAAATGCATCCCAAATGGATAAACCGAGCTAGGATTTTTCTACGAACATGTAGTTCTAGAAAAAAATGTTTTTGCGGACTTTAGGTTTTGCCAAACAATTATATATATTTGCACTTTAAGTAATGTGGTCTGCAGCTTTCACCTTTGATAGATAATATCAATACCAATAAAATAATACTACTAATATAGTAAAATGGTATGACTTGTTTTAGTGGCCGAATGGATTATGGTATCACTCTCTTGTTAGATTGGCCTGCTTATGAGGGGGAAATCAGTGTTCGAATCCTTATCGGATTTAATGAAGGTAAATTTCTCTAAATGGTTTTCCAATCTCTTTCCAAGAAAATGTGGGTATATTACCTCTAATAAGCTTCCTTCCTCATCCCTACCACATTATAGTAATAACCATATATTTGTATAACCTGAACAGGTAGTAAGAGGTGATGATAAAAAAAAATATACCGTTTAATTGTAACAATAGTATATAATGTAAAGTTGATAACTTTTTACTAATACACACAGGGCTTTCTAGAGTATTCAGGGGGTCTGAAATGTTGATTGTCTTTAGTTAACAAAATATTTAAATTGTGTGTATTTAAATGCTTCTTTTTAAAAACCAGGGTTGGAACATATTAAGGAAGGAAACACATTTTACGAGTATTTTATTTGGTGGTAGCAATAATTTCTTATTGTTAGTACAATTGGGAGCCTCCCCCGGGGGATAACCTCACTATTTGACCCCCTTTCCTTCTGAGCAGCCCTGAATACACAATATGTAAAGTGTAGTCGCGAAAAACAAAACAAAACATTGATTGTACTTTAATGACAGAACAACATTATCGGGATTGAACAAACCTATATCATTTTTGTTGGGGTTGTAAAAGGCATTCACCACAGCCGGTTCCGTAGACCACTTGTCTTTGTTGACGGGCTGACGTAGCTTCTGTAGGTTGTGGTACGCGTCATACCTCAGCACATTCAATATATTCAGCAGGAACTGGTCTTCTGTGATGTTCAGCTGGAGACAAGGTTAAATTCATCAGGTATAACGTTCCATTATCACGCCAGGATTCATATATCTATGCTGTGAATAAGGTAAAGGAGGGAGGGGTTAGTACAATGAAAATAGGGCTAGGGATAAAGGGAATGGGGATAGAGACAAAGAAAATAGGAGTGGGGGAAAAAAGGAAATTAGACAAGGGAAGAGGGGTAGGAACAGATAAAATAGGGCAAAGAATAATGAAAGTAGAGGCAAGGACAAAGCAAGTAGAGGTAGAGACAAAAAAACAGTAGAGTTAGGGCCAAAGTAATAGGAGTAGAGACAAAATAAAATAAAGAAAATAACAGATGAAAGAGGGGTAGGGACTAAGGAAAGAACGATAGGTGCAGAGGAAAGAGGTGTAGGAAATAATAAAGGAATTTAAAAGGTGGCCACAACAATAGAAACAAGAACACAGTTCCTATTTTACAATGCACGCGGTTTTCACTGTATAGGAGGTAGTTTTCTTGTGTACTAAGCACGCTTTCGAGAATATGGTCAGCAACGGACACTGAACGTTTGCCCGAGAAGCTTACCATTATCTTGGGATATAAAGTATTATGTTTCCTTAACCCTCCTTTTCTAATGAATTTAAACACCATTTAGTTTTAACCATTTATATAACTTATATCACCATATATATTTATAGAGGTTTATTTGGTCGACAGAACGTACAATATCTTGTAAGTGTGATTGAGGAAAAGCGTGGAAGTAGAGAAGATTTAATGATAAGAGGACAGCGGGGAGAGTTGAATGTTCTATAGGTGTGTACGAGACCTGATATGGAGAAGTGCCTTTGAAGTGTAAGGAAGTGTTGTACAGGGCATACTTTGTATACATGTTCAAATATGTGGCAGAAACATGGACATGGAATGTAGGAGAGATTAGTAAATTGGAGGTAATGGGCATGAAGTTTGTGAGGAGCGTGTTAGCTGTCACGAGGAGAAACAAGATTAGGAATGAAGTTATCCGGGAAGTAGTAGGGGGTACAGGGAGTACATGAGATAGTATGTAGGAAACACTGTGTCCAGCCTGTGGTCGGGTCACTTTAGTAAAATGTCTCCATCTTCCTCTATCTCTCCACTATCCTTTCTACTTTAGTTGCTTCCATTCTTCTCCTCTCACTTGCGCATTTTCTGTTATCTGCTCCTCCCTTGGGGTTTTATTTCTACATACTTCCTTTACATTATTTTCTTTTATGAAATTGAAGTATGTAAGAAAAAAACCGGAAGGAGGCTAAGAAAGATATGGGAGGAGCAGATAAAAGAATGTGTGCAACTTAACAAGTGTTAATAAGTGATTTTGTTGAGCCATAGTAGATTTAAAACAACAAAAACGCCACGATTACGTTTCATGAGTACCACAACCTGACCTACCATCACATACTCCTTGCTGAGCTCGTCAGGATCAGTGAGTAACTCCGGGTACCCTATCCTTTCATTCATGGCGTCCGCCTTCTCCTTAGCCACAGCTCTGGTCTCATCGTCCATCCAGTGGTTCTCCGCCAGCAGCTCGTTGAATGCTTCTCGTATCGTGTGGATCATTTCCAGGGCTGTTTCCTGGGTGTTGAACAAAACGGCAGGTTTAACATTGACCAGCCCGGCAAGATTTGGAGGAAAAAGTTAATTATGTTACAATTAAACAGACAAAAAGAAAAGGACTTGGTGTTCAGGTCTTAGGCGTTTGAGTCTTGATATATTGCATTGCCGGTGACGGGGAAACGAGGCTCCCCCCCGTTCATCATATATGGAAGTATAAAATTTTAGAAAACATTCGAAAAGAATAGTTGAGAGTAAGGAGTGGTTATAATTAAAGTTAAGACTTAAATAAGTTGATCTAGGAAAATATAAAATTAATTTATAAATCAAGCATCTAATAGAGTTGTTTATATATTAAGTGAGATTGATAAGCACAAAAATGTACAATAAAATAATTTTTATAAAGAAGTATAGTGTATGATCTGAACAACTAGATATTATTACAATGCATCATCAACTAAAATATAATTCTCAAACGAGTTGATGAATAGTCTTAAAACATAAGTTGACACATGAAAATAAGACTATTCATCAACTCGTTTGAGCATTATATTTTAGTTGATGATGCATTGTAATTTTATATAATTGTTCAGATCATATACTATATTTCTTTATAAAAACGTTATTTAAGTTGTACATTTTAGTGCTCGTCAATTTCACTTAATACATTAACCACTCTATTAAATGCTTGATTTATAAATTAATTTTATAATTTTCTAGATCACCTTATCTAAGTCTTAACTTTCAATATATGAAAGTGGTATTCAACTTTCTATTTTATTTTATTTTGGCGTACCCCCAGATATAATTTTTCTCTGGATCTGTAACCCTAAAGTTGTTGGTGTACGAGGCAAGCTATACATATTTTATAATCTACATGTAGGATATAAAGAGAGAGAGAGACAGACAGACAGACAGCGAACAAAAATGGTGCTCCAAAACAACATGCCCTTACGACCAAGTCTCTTGTGGCTAACCTTAAATCTGGCCATGATTATTCAGCGTTTATCATTAAATAATTTATATAAGTTATTTAAATTGTACTTATCTCTAAGATGTCTTTGCGCGCCCCAGTGGGAGTACCACCAATTTATAGGAAATGGGTGAGGTGGTTTTTTTTAAAATAAAAAGTTTACCCATATTAGCACGACCACATATAATGGGAAAATCACCACCCACACTGGACCTCAGCTGTATTATAGTTATTATTAATATTATTAGTACCAGATCTTACTATTCGTTCGGGCTATACGCAAACCTACTAATTACGATGATGTGTTAGGGATAAGTTAAGTTGAATTTATAGGAAATGTACCCACAATGCGCAGAGGGAGAATGGAAAACCACTTAGGAAAAACCCGCCCTCAGTACACCCAGCAGAGGTAACTGTAATCGACAGTCAAGTATAGTGTGAGAGTGACTCCTTACGTAGACCATGCGGCCACCGTAGCGGGTATTAATGTAATTAAACGCAGATACTCTAAAGGAGTAGAGAGATGAGGACATAAAATAATATATCACCTAATAATACAAAGTATATCCGTTGACCACTGACCTTACTCTCGTGGTTGAAGTTGTCCCGGATGAAGAGCGCGCCCACCGCCATCCCCAGCTTCTTATTGGTCCATTCTACGCACTGGCTCCATCTGTTCCTCTCGCTCAGTATCCCAAGTAGTATCTTCCTGAACTCCACCCTCTTCTGCTGATAGTCATCTATCATGTGCGGCATGATGTTCATCACCATCCTCCACAAGACGTAGTTATGAATCACACTTTGAGGAAAACAGAAGAGGAGAAATAAATTACTAAATGTTGAGAACATTGAATAATATTGTATTGGTTGTGTGTGAGAGTTCATCTTATGGACGATTAGTCATGAAATTAGAGGCACGTTTAGCGGAGGCTTTGTGGCCACGGACAAGGCGAGCATTATATATAGCTTGAGCTTGAAGAACAAACAAGGGTACGTACCCGTGCACTAGCGGCCAGCCGTGGCCAAAAGAACGAATTGAGCTTTATGGCACGACGCACACTTGGGCCGCGGCGGTCAGCAAGTCACAGAGACCGATACGAATACGAGTGGTGCACACAGGGCCGGTTGTTTACACCAGAATGCAAAGGGGGGGACCACACCAGAAGTAAACTACACAGCGACCTGTACAATCCGTTCGGCCAATCGTTGGTGATCGCTTGTTGAAAAGATACCACATAGCGGCTACTTGCTCAGCTCTCATCACTGCAAGACTGACTGTAAGCACTCAGTTGGCAGCAACTGCCTTCGCTCGGTTGGTTGCTTTTCTTTAAGGCCGCGAATTGGCCGTTAGTGCGTTGGTTCCCTAACGTTAACCACAGGAATCTCAGCACATAGCCAGCCATACGGGAGCGTAAAATGTGACCTGAGTCAGGCGGGAAATGTCGCTACATATGTCCTTACGGGTACAGTAGAACCTATGAAAACATAGAAAAATATTAGTATGGATATCCCTCCGCTGTGTGGCCACTGTATAATATTTTTTATAGCTCACAAATATGCGCCAGGCGTATTTGAGTATTGGCAAGACCTTAAGACGAGAAAGTATCAATCATTGTCAGGCCACAAGACTTAAAATATAATGGTCTGTGTCTTTTTCCGAAACTACTTTCTATTCTTTCCAAGCCTGTACTTCCTTTCGACCTTCATCTACAACCACAAGAGGAAAGCTCGCTACTCGTTATTAAATATTTAGAAATTTTCTGTTGTGAGCCTATCAACAAATTATTGATTTTTTTAGATGGAATCTTTTGACTTTGTTTGGCGTGAACCATATTTTTAAATAACACATCGTAGAATTCAATATTGTGTTAGAACTGAACATATGTGCGTCCATTTCTCGCTTATCGAAGCAGCCCCCTTAAATGCGTTCTTTTCACCACCTATTAAGGCCTCTGTACTAATTACTCTAAATCAGCGATTCTTAACAGGAGGGCCACGAAAGGTTTATTGGGGGGGGGGGGG
>CABFOV010000284.1:192297-233772 GCA_902141375.1 Timema poppense
CTAAAAAATAATTAAAAATATTATTTTCTTATTACTGAAGTCAATCTTAGATTTTACTTCTTAGAAGAAAGAATTCAATGTTTGTAAGCATTTATGAACAGTAGACTCTTGATTTTCCGGGGTAATGAAGGGGTGGGAATCACAGATGATAGAAATCACGTATAGCACAAATAATACCTATTTATTTACCATCGCCATTCAAAATTTGCTGCCCTTTTTTTCTACTTAATTATGTGAAAAGTGATTTTCCACAATGTTGAATATTAAATCGAAGCAGCGAAATCGACTTCGAATCGTTTCCTGCATGCGAATAGCAGCGAGTGATACAATTGAAACAAGAATAGACACATTAGTGTTAAGTGTTCAACACTGGAGGTCCCATTAAATTCATCTAGGTAAGTTAATTTATGTTTTTTGTTTGTTTGTTATTATAATCAGTGAAAGCCACTATTTTAGAATAAATCCTATTTTAGAATAAATTTTAATGATTCATATGTTAGTAAAAACTAGGGGGCTGCGAAAATATTTTAGGATATTTAAAGGGGCCGCAGGTAATAAAAGGTTAAGAACCAATGCTCTAATTAAGTTAAGGATTAGGAAAGTTGAATTTAGAAGAAGTGTACCCGCATTAGCATGGTGGGAGACTCTAAAACCATTTAGGTAAAAACCACCTTCAGTACATCCAACCAGGATCGAACAATCTCCCCAACATCGGCAGTCTATCCTATTGCGAGAGTGATGCCTTAGACCATGTGGCCACTGAATCGGGTATTATGCCATAGATTTGCACAAAAATTACAAAGCATTTGGGCTTTACCGCAAACCCTGTGACTTGGACAAGCAAGAAAGTCGATTTGGGCAAATTTTCGCCTAGGCACGAATTTTTTCTTTAAAGAAGCCAATTTCTCCAGTTCTTCCTCACCGCCTGTCCGTTCTTTGTATGATGCGTCCCATCTCACTAAAGTAGGGCATGGCGTAGCTGACCACGGGTTCATCTTCAGTTATGTCGGCGTCCAGGAAGGCGTTGAGGTACTCGAGCCAGTTCAGCTGAGGAACCTCTACTTGCAGCTGAGACAGCTTCAGCTTGCGGTAAATGGCGCTAGTGTCGTGGCGGTCAGCTTCGGGTAAAGAAGCCTGAAATACACACGAGTAAACTTTATCATATGAATCACGTATCACATTTGTTGATGACCAAAATGGCATTTCAGTATGTGCAGTAGTTTTTTATCATGCCTAACTTACCACTCTGTTTACATTTAACCACAATAAACGGTTATGGATGAGGAAGGAAGAATTTAGAGGAAACGTATTCGAATTTATGTGGAGGAAGTGTGATACACCATTTAAAAAAAAAACCAGTACACCCAGCCGTGATTTTATCCCCAACTTTCTCGTCAACGGCAATCCAATCTAGAGCTAGAGTGACGCCTAAAATCATGCGATCACCCATGTGGGTACAGTCAAATTTAGATAGGAAGGAACATATTTTCAAAGTTATAAAAGCTATTAAAATAATATTCATGTGTTTATACGTTAAGTCATGTGATCTGGATATATCCCTTTTGATTGATATTGTCAATTTATATAAAATATAACTAATAATATAGTAAAATGTTATCAATGTTGACCGCAAAACAAATAGTTTTGCTTTATAAAAGGACCTTCCTACCATAATCCCACCATAGTTATGTTGTTAACGTTATACCGGCCGGCATCTTGGTCTAGTAGTCAGTTTTCCTGACTATTAATCTAAAGATCCTGGATTCGATTCTCAGTGGTACCATAGGTATCTTCCCCGAAGAGTATCTGTTCCCTTGGTTGCCATAGTCTGGTTATTTGGGCTTAAGTTAAGCTTAAGAATTATACTGGTACCACATAATCATAATTAATATCCCATTACTCCATTGGGTTGAAGTAACCGCACCTTCATGGTGCACCAAACTCAGAAAACGACTACAGTAGCCCCATGTCTTCTTTAGTGCTGACTGACAGCTCACAGCTGACGGCTTTGAAAAGCTACCAGATCAAATTATGTATTCCTACGTCAAACCATATAATCTGCAAAAAATAAATGTGTTTAGCAGCTGTCACTTCTGACGGTCAAATTTTAGGTATATACCTAAATGTTGACTGTAAGAAGTCAGCTTTGAGCTGTCAGTCAGCACCAAAGAAGCCACGGGGCTACTGTAGCTATCTGACTCTGCCAGTAGAAGACCACAAATGTCTAACCAACAAACCCTGGTGGAAAACGTTAAAAAAAAGCTTTTTTCGCACCACGTCTTACTACTCGTTCGAGTAATACGCTTAAGTACTAATTACACTAAAGGTTTTAGGGATTAAGAAGATTCGATTGAGAGGGAGGTGCACCCGCATTCGCGTGGAAGGAGGGTGGAAAACCATTTAGGAAAAACCACCCTCAGTGCACCAAACCGAGATCTAACCCTGATCTCCCCGTCTTCGGCAGTCTAATCAAACACGAGATTAACGATTTAAACCACGTGGCCACACAAGCGGGTTAAAAAAAATACAAAATTGTATACCAAACTCTGTTACCGACAATGAAAGTCACGCTTCCATCGAGATATATTTTTGTGTACTCACATTGGCGAGATCCTTCTCGAACTGTATGACCTTATTGAGTTCCTCGGCAGCGGTGCTTGCATTAGCCCCGAGCAGCAGCGCCACCTCCGTCATATACTTGTGGTACGCCTTCAGATCACCTTCAGAGCTGGCCTTGAGGTAGTAATCTCTACTAGGGAGAGCCAACTGCATCTGGTCCAGCTGGAGACACAGACGACAACAATGACACATGTCAAGGAATGGCCGGCGCGACAAGACTCCCACAATAATAAGTACAGTCTAATTTTCATAGGCCAGAAAAATTACTAAATTTATTTTCCCAAATTCTTTCGTCAAGCCATGACGTGATGATTTCGACAGATCTTATACACTATGTAGGGGTGCCGTCGCGAACCCTCTTCACCCTCCCCGCACGGCGTAGCTGTGGTGGCCGGTTTTCAAACTACCAAGCTGCACCCGACCACTTTGCCGCGCCCGGACCAATCAGCTAGAAAGGGGTGGGGAAAGATCATGACGGCACCACTACAACCAATAATATAGATCAATGTTATCAAATTTGCCTGAAAAAAAAAGGTCTTCAATTTTTAAAAGGCTCTTCTTATGAAAATTACTCTTAAGCTCTACAATTATATACAATAGGTAGTCTTATCCTACTTACTCTATGGCATTAGGAACTAGAAAGTTTATTGCTGCACCTACAAAAGCACATCAACTATCCCTACCTTGAGCTAGTTATATCCAGTCCACCTCATTACATCCAATCTATTTCAGGTCAATTCGAATGTTATCCCCGCATCTGCGTCTAGGGCTCCCCCAGTGGTAGCAGTCTATAAATTAAAATTGCCCACACATTCGTAGGGCGGTCGATTTATTTTAAACAGTCTGGTCACGTTTTCTTGTTCGTATCTCAAGATGGTTACATGGAGGTCTTGAGGTGGACGGAGAGAACTTAAAGTTTGGATAAAGGAGCGCTATATGCAGTATACGGGTAGTCTGTGGAAGAAAATGCAGGAACATGTTTTAAGGATAGAATTAGAGATAAGCTGTTTAGCAGATTAAGCTAGGCTTTATTATATATTTGAGAAGTTTGTAAAGGGGATGGAGGGATCTTGTAATAAGATTAATTAATGGAGGATGTAAAGTTTATGAAGAAAGGTTAAAAATATAGATTCGGCGAGGGTAAGAGTTTATGAATAATGGTTACAACATGGATTCGTTTAGGCTTAGGGGCTTATGAAGAAAGGTTGTAAGATGATTTCAGGAGGCTATAAGATTTATGGAGAAGGCTTGCAAAATGGATACGTGGAGGCTATACGATTTATGGAGAGAGGTTAAGAATGTTTTGAAAGCTTAGTAAAAATATCTCATACTATAAATGCATAAATTAAAATAATTTTAAGTTTATTTCAAAATATAGTAAAAGCTAAAAGCTATAGTAATAGGTCTTGTAAGATTGATGTAATGAGGTTGCGAAAAAGATGAAAGGAAATTTTAAAATAAAGGAAGGATGTTGAAATGTTTATGAAGTGATAACTTTTAAGGTTGTTTTAGAAAGTATGTTTGAAAGATTATAAGCATTTGTAAAGGTGAATAGGCCCTAGAGAGATATTGTAAACCGGATTACAAACGGCTGTAAGAGGTGTACAGAAAGGCTACACGAAAGCAACAATATGGAAGGTGGGATGAAGTGATATCCTGTAAGGTTGGCTTAGGAACTTTGCAAGGTAGATTAAAATCCTCAGTGAAAGCAGATGGAGCTGTATTGTGAAACTGATACAGACTGATTGTAAGATGGGTGTAGAAAGGTCATAAGGAAGGAGGGTCAAAGGCGGCGGTCCTCTTCCTCTTACTTTGTCCGCACCTGGAGGATGTTCACGGACGAGTTTTTGTCATCGGGCCCCACCCACTGCTCGATGAGGACCCCCTCGTTGAACTCGCCCCTGAGACGGCCAAGGAGAGTCTCCACGGGGAAGGGAGGGGGCTCCCAGTTGCGCACGGTGACTGGCCAACCTCCTAATGACTCCAATACTTCTCTCAGAGGTCTATCACCCAACTTGCGGATCTGGTCTGCAGAAATCAAACAAACTCTGCTCAACTTAGCTTTTATGAGAAAGCTGTAAAACCAACCAACCGTATTTATAATAAATCATACGTTTATATATACACAGAGGGAGCTTATCCTTAGTCCCATTTTCATAATAATAACAACTTTATTCACCCACCTCGGTGGCGTAGTTAACTAACGCGCTAGTTTCGTGTTGAGCTAGACTGTCGAGGATGGGGGAGATCGAGGTTAAAATATCGGTCGGGGGAACCGGGGGTGGTTTTCCCTAAATGGTTTTCCACTCTCCCTCCATGCAAATGCAGGTTCACTTCCTCTAAATTCAACCTTATCAACTCTTAGACCATCATCGTAATTAGTACCTAAGCGTATAGCCCGAACGGGTAGTAATACGCGGTGCTAAATAAAAAAAATTAAAGCTTTAACTGACATTTAGAAAAGTCATGACTTATGTGATCTGCAGCTTTCACTTTTCATTGAAAATATCAATACTTATAAAATAACACTGGTAATATTGTAAAATGTTGACCGCAAAAAAAGTTTGTGTTTAGTTTATTTTTACCCAAATCTTACCGTATGTTACTTATCACGATGGGGAGGGTAAAATTAATTTTAAGGAACACCTAGAATTGACTTTAATGAATAATTACAAACGAGATTCCNCGAGATTCCCCCCCCCCCCTCCATTACAGCCGATCAGGATATAACTATAGCCTCCCATAATATAATTAAAAGCACATATAGCTCACTAACATTAACAATAACACTCAGTTTTCCCTCTTAAGATCACGAAATGTCTTGTTATTATTTTAATTTTCTATGTTTTAAATTAGTGAGTTATTTTAAGAGATTAAGATGGATTCGTTTTTTATTATAATTAAATAATATAAAATTTGGTTTAATTGAAAATACTTTATATATTAATATTTTTCATTTAACTCTACTGAGTTACTTTTTTTAATCTCCCTAAATAATAAAATATTACTACATATGTATATGTTGTAATTTTGTACTACTATAAATAAAAAAAATACAACACCGTAAAATTAGTGTAGAGTTAAAAAAAACTATATTAATACAGGAGGAGCTAAGCTGAGTGTTATATTTATACTTCTTACTGGTCTCTGACAATTAATTAACCCTACTGATAACATAAACAGGAAATCCAGAAAATATTTTGTTGATTAGTAATTACTAGACTAGCTTTCGATAAACGGAACATTTGTTAACATAAGAATCACAAAGTTTCTTTGAAACATATGTTCTTCGGAATGATCCTTTAATAAATTTGAAGCCGTTTTGGCCGTTTTTCTTTTGAGGAACGTAGTAAGTTGGTTAGAGGAGGTGGGAAAAGAGGAAATTATCTCGTTAGGTAAAAAATAATTCTCAACAGAGGAGAAAAAAAAAGTGTTTAAGTATAATTGATTTTAATTCCACGCGCTAGAAAAAATTTCTGTCTCCTTTCTGTAATTTTTTTTTTTAAATTCGAAAAAAAAATATTCTCAAAAAAATCTTTTTATATTAACTTAGCTTCGGCGTAAAAAATATTTTTCTCTATAACAATACTTTCTACTTGGTTCACGCAACTCTTTCTATTCTTTTATTACTTAGGAAATAAATTATGACTAAAAATTTTCTTTATGTCAAACACCTTGATATTTCTATCGACATTTTTCTGTAGGATTTGTCTTTTTAGTAGCTATAATCTGTCATACTTCAACTTTCTCCTCTTTGTTTTCTATTTTTTGATTTGTTTCTTCTTTATATTGCTCTTGCCACTGTTATTCACTACATTATTCATGTGTTGTCCAGAGCGAGCGTTAAACTCCTTTTGTTATATCTTTTGTTCGAAACTACCCCACCTTCCCCTATCTCCGTCACACACTCTTACATAATTCAAAGTTTTCTCTCGTAACAAAACAGTTTCGCCACTCTTTCAACAATGCTCCCCCTAACAAGGTCCTTCTATAAGACTTCCCTCGACACAGTTTATTTTTATTTTCACCGCTCCCCCCACCCCCCACCCCTCCCGCCTTTGAATTAGTTTGTTTGAAACTTTTGTATCGACGATCGTTTTGAATTAAGGTGTCTTTGAGATTTGTAACAGGATGGAATAGGTGACTTTAAATGTACTGTACGTACGAGCTACTTTCAAAACATATTTGAATAAGTTTGACGGGCACATAGTAGCTTAAGAAAATTTGCCATGAACGGCCAAAGACACATGGTGCATTGACCTCAAACTGAACCAATTGCTTGTAGTAAAATATTATGCACAGTTTCTTATCAACTCTATTTTCAATACGAAATAACCCGCCTCTGTGGCGTAGTTGGCTAACGCGCTTGTAGTGTTGATGCTCAACTGCTGAGGACGGGGAGATCGAGGTTAGAATCTCGGTCGGGTGAACTGGGGCCGGGGGGTCCCTAAATGGTTTTCCACTCTCCCTCCACGCAAGTGCGGGTTCACTTACTCTAATTCAATCTTCCCAATTCCTAATCAATTAGTGTAATTAGTACTTAAAGCATATAACCCGAACGGGTGCTAAATATAATACGAAACAAAAAAAGCGTTGTGTGATTGCACTGAAACATAACAATGTACGCGTAATTGAAATTAATTTTAGGAATCACGGACGATTTTATTAAATACTTTTTCCTGAAGAGCAGTAGGCCTAAATTAAGACTGGTGGGATAATCATGCCTAACTTTGTCCATACGCCCCCCTACCCTACCTAAAGTTACTTTTGAGCTCCTCGACGGTTTTCAAATAAATTTGAATCTCATTGATACCCACACAGGCACCTCCCAGTTTAAATTTTGAGTTATTATTTATGTCATATATTTTTAATCTATATATCAAAATAATGAACAATTTTGAGAAAGTTTGGTGTTATAAAACATAAACACGTTAGTTACACTTAATATAAAATAGCTCGTGGCTACAAGAATAGGGAGTTTTAACCAACTTGCGTTAATTTGAAAAACATATATATGTTTTTTAAACGAAATTGGTTTGATTTGATTTTAATGAAATTATTTATATATTAAATTAAGTTTAAAAATAATTTTAGCTTTAGATTAAAACCTCTATTTAAAAAAAAGCACTACAGTAAAACCTCTGATGAATACCAAAATAAAGACTGTTGATCCCATTTTGGATAAGAAAATTTTCAGATATGAAATTAATACCTCTCTGAAGACTTAAAAGGTAATTAATTAACAAATATATAAATAATATAACATCCATAATTACAGAAAAGTATTTTTTGTATATATGTATGTGCATACAGTATTTAAATAAATGGTTATTTAGTTAATTTAACAAAGTTAAATAGACAACAAAATTAAATTTCATTTCTACTTTTAAAAGATGTGAAATTTTCTTTTGACTCTTTTTTTCGATTTGTTTACTAAGGTAAAAACTTTATTTGGCAGTTAATTTACAAAAACAAAAATACATAAACAAAGATGTGGTTAACCGTTTAGGATTTTCAGGGTTTCGGATATTAGAGGTCCGGATGTGTAAAATTAACATAAATTTGCAATAAGAAAAGCATATGTAGGTTTTCTTCGATTTAGTTGTATTTAAAAATGGCGTGAGTAACGATTGCCAAACAAGTGACAATTTAATTTTTTGACTCAAGCATTTTAAATTCAAGATGGTGTATGAAACAGATACTATCTTAGATTGGTAACGTGTAAAAAATATCCCTTGGGTACCCGCTAACAAGCTTTGAAATATAATACAAATTTAGAGAAGGGCAGCCTTGTTTGTTTTTTGTGACCTATGTTTGCACAGTCGATTTGAGCACTTTGTTTTGATACATTTCATACAGTGAAGGTGACCCGGCGGTCTAGGGGTAAGGTGTAGGATATCTGTACTGGGGGTCCGGGTTCAATCCATGGTTCCGGCACAAATTTATCTGATTACCAAACCCTTCCTTCACCTCTGACAAGACATCTTGTGAATGTGAGGAATGCCAGAACTCCACCGTGGTTCGGATTCCATGTTAAACTGTAGGTCCTCCATTTCATCTCACAATCACCCTACCATTACACATCAACGCAACAACACAACCATGCAGTGAAAACAAAAGTAATGCGGATCGGGTTAATGGTGCGACATAAATATAAAACTTAGAGTTCTTAAAATTAACTCACTTCATTTTGTTCTTCTATCGAGCTAAGAGTCCCAGTTTCGTTTCACAGCATAGTATAAAATGTATCGACGGTAAATTTTTGGGCAGGATACCCGCCGTATTATATATTACATTTGCTTGTATTATTATTAATATTAGCACCGCGTCTTACTACCCGTTCGGGTTATACGCACTTAAGCTAATGTGCAATGGTAGGGTGATTGTGAGATGAAATGAAGGACCTACAGTTTAACGTGGAATCCGAACCACGGTGGAGACCTGGCATTCCTCACATTCACAAGATGTCTTGTCAGAGGTGAAGGAAGGGTTTGGTAATCAGATAAATCTTTGCCGGGACCGAGGATTGAACCCCAGCCGCCAGCATAGAAGTCTGACACCTTACCCCTAGACCACCAGGTCACCCATTTGCTTGTAAATCGTGTACTGCTAAGATCAGTATGTGAAGAAAAGTGCGCGTTAATTTTGTTTGATTTTATTACTGCGTCTTTCTACTCGTACGGCTATAACATATATATACATATATAATTATGATAGTGTGTTCGGGATAATGAAGGGAGAATTTGGAATAATTGTAGCAGAATTTACGTGAAGGGAGAGTAGAAAATTGTTTAAGAAAAAACATTATTAGTACACCCGACTGAGAATCGAGCCTCGATCACATTGTCATCGGCAGTCCAGTTTATTGCGAAATTACAGGTTAAGTTCAGAGCTTATTTCTAATAATACTAATAAAAAAATTGTTATATACTTTTATTTAGCACCATGTCTTACTACCCATTTGGATTAAACGCTTATGTACTTATATCGTTTTAGGGATTAAGAAGGTTTAATTTAAGGAGAGTGTCCCCGAATTTGTTTAGAGGGAGAGTGGAAAATCATTTTGGAAAAATCCTCATTCAGTACACCCGAACGAGATTTGAACCTCGATCTCCCCGTCATCGGCAGTCTAGTTTACTGCAAAAATAACGCCTTAGACCATGTGGCCACCGAAGTAGGTCATGTATACTATTAGTACTCTTGTTATTCGTATATTTTAGACGTAAGTTAGGCGGGTGTCCTATAACCTCTAGTAATTCCTAGTTGCAACAATGATTCTCTGTATCTTTACTTTACATCCATTACTATTTCCAGCTGTTGCGGTTTATTATTCAACCCATGTATTTCACACAACCGGCTTGGGCCGGTCGTAGCTCCATTTGCCCTATAATCTAACTTAAGACTAGAAGAGGCACAACATACATTCCCCGGCCGTTAATTCATCACTGTTAAAGTGTAAACCCACATTTCATCAATGATTAATTTTTCTGCCATGCCGGGAATCGAAACCGGGACTCTTATTATATCAGTACACAAGCACTCTACTGACTGACCTAAGCTGTAGGATTTTTTTTGTGTCTGTGTATTCCTAATTTTGAACATATCCTGTTAAATAATAATGTTGGTCACCTTCTGAGACCAAACAATCCCATAACTGTTCATTATTATTCTTAAGGCGCCCATTCATGAGGCGATATTGAAGCAACCGGTTTGACAATGTGATTGATCTGACATTGTTTGGAGGTTCGGTTGTTGTCATTCTTTAGGTGACACACAAGCGATACGGTTGTCAACCGATCTTTTCCTCCATTTTCAGTTCAAGTAGCCCTTTGTGACGTGTGCACATACATTCATTCATAAGCTATATGGTTTTCGAGCGATCCTATTCACAAATAAAACGAAAAGGGGGGGAGGGGATGCAAAAGAAGATTGGGGTTGACACAAATTTCTGTGATAGCAGGGATTTCTAAATTACTCAAACAGTTTCTTCTTTCTAGTTCCAGTGAACCAGTACTGATGTGCACGCCAATTAAATGTCAAGCTCACCAAGTCTTATCATTTAAATTGAAAAATTACACCTGGAAGAGGGAGTCGAACCCGAGACCTTTGACTTAGTATACCAATGCTCTCACCACTTAGATATCCAGGAGTTGTCCTTTGCCCGGTTTCATTCTTCACTTATATTTTTAGGAGTCATGTAGTCTGATTCACTGGTAAAAGAGTGGTCTGGGTTCGAATCTTGAAGGGATGTACTAACGGTGTTTTTTTCCTATACGGTTTGCCCCAATTCTCTCCACGTAAATTAAGGTACATTTCCTCTTACTTTTATCTTCCTTATCTCTGCACTACTAGTGTATTTAAAATCGAATAGCCCGGGTGGGTAGTAAGACGCGGAGGCAGATTATCAACTCGACCAGCCATTGACGATCCCAGGAGTGTTAACTGCCCGGCAAAAAAAAATGGTTGGTAAAAAAATAATCATTAAATTGGAGCCCTCACGTCGTGTCCTTGCTAGAAGTGTCCTCAAGAGGTGAAGTGAAGGGGGTCTTTAAATCGCGTGACCCCTACACCTCCCACCCGACCGACCCGTCAACTTGAGAACTCCCGCACGAACCCTCCAATACGAGTCTAGTTCCGATAAGTGACGACATCCTTTGATTCCCCCGGCGTTGCTGATTGTATTAGATTATCTTACATCTGATTTACACCCCGACCTCTTACGTCACGACTACCCACCCACCCCCTGACCCCTCTTTCCCTCTGCCGAGCTACGTCTCAATCTCGTTGCTAGGATATTTTCGGAGCATATGAAACGAGGGGCGGGTTTTTGGTGAGATATTCGACTTTGCGAGCATTTAACTATTATTATTGTTAGGTTTTGATGACGCGACGACAAAAAATGTTGATTAGTATCATAAACACGAACAAAACATAAAACTAATTAAAGATAAAGAGACTAAGATAATTAAAGATAAAAGTGAGATAGACGGAAAAAAAATGCCTTTAATGAAGAAATGGGTAAATGATTGAAAAGGAAAGAAAAAAAAAATCTCTCGCAATTTGTAAAATACTTGGAAGAGAAAAATATTATTAAAGACTAAATCCAAACAGCTTTGGGAGCAGGTGGACACGTGGACAAAGGTGTCAGTATCGACTGGTCTAGGTTCACCGAGAAACGGAATTTTTAGGATCAAATCCTTACTAGGTGTGATGAGATTTTTTTTTTAACCAAAAATGTGTGTCTTCTATAAATCTAAGTAAAGAAAGGGTGTCTTTTAACTTCTATCTTCCTAATCCCTGGCTCATAAAGGTCACTATGCGAACTACCGGTAACAGGATGAAGAAATGGAGAGTAGTTACTGTATCCGTTGCACAGTAATTTATACTGCGGACAAATATCGCGTGCGGCTGGGAGAAAGGGGGTGTGACACGTCACTGGGTGATACTAGAGTTGCAACCTTTCACCAAAATAAAATGAGATCCTTGTACCTTACATAGTAGTGGTGATATGAGATATCACCACAGATGTTTAAGGGCACCACCTACTTGAATGGATTTGTACCTCTCACGGCAGTGTTTCTTATGGGAATGGAAAATCCGAAACTTCCAAAACCATTAAAACTGTTTTAAACTATAATAAAACCAACTGCGCTGGTTAAAGGGTCTAAGGTGTCAAACTCGCAATCAGTTAGACTGCCAATGACGAGGAGTTTGTGGTTTAAATCCGGGTAGGATTTACTGATTGTCTTTACTAAATAGTGTTCGACTCTTCCTCTCCGTTCCTCATCCACAACACATTAGCATAATCAGTACATGTAAGTATAGCCCGAACGGGAAGTATGACGTGTCGACAAATATAAAAAAACTAGAGTCTATCTTATAAAGGTATTTTGTGACTTTGTTAAAAATGAATTTATCTGTTTAGGAAAGATGTATCCATATTTCTAAACATTTACTTTTATCTTAAAACTGTGACATTTCGTATTAACTGTAATTGAAAATGAGCTAATTTCACCATCTCAATTTTTTTTAGATTATAAAACTTAAAATTCAAGATTTATAATCCTTCATCTAGACGTGAAAACTTAACATTGGAAGCCTTCAGAAGCTACTTGGGAGTTGTTTTTATACAAATTGGATGGGGGGAAGGATAAGGTTCAAAGAAAGTAAATGCTATATATTTGCGGAAAAAAAAAATATAAAAATCTAACTAGAATTGTTGTTAAAATACGAGACATTTCGAGTCCCCCTAAAAACATTCCTCTGGAGATGGGGTACAACGACATGTCATACGGGACAGTCACCTTAAGGCGAAAGCGTAGGAAAATCGAGTTAAGGGCAGTTATTTTTGAAGTTTTTGTATAGAACTTTTTTTTAAATAAATCAACTAATTCTCCGGTACAAACATAGAGTTTAATTTTCTTCACATAGTGATATCAATTAATGAATATTTGTCAAGGGTGTCGAGAAATTTAATGACAACTTTTTCTTTTAATTTAAAATTATTGTCATCTAATACTGCTGTGATCATGGTAGATGTCCAACAACTGTTCCTATCACCATGTAAAGAAAATTATACTCTATATTTATACTGGAGCAATATTTAATTTATTTCGGAAAAAATAATGTTTTACTATAAGAAACTGCAAACACGGTGCCCTTAAATCGCGTTCCCTACGCTCCCAATTTAAGGTACTAGAATAGTCGAGAGCAGAAATAATCCATAAACACCAAGAACCAAGTGAGTTTATAACGTTACTGGTTGGAGCTGTCCGGCAGTAGAACGCCCAGAGAAGGAGTAAAATACAAATGCCAAAACTATTTTTGTTGTGACCCTTAGATAAATTATATCATTCGATTCTCAAAGAGCCATTACCAGTAAGGTTTCGTTGCCCGGGCATTTTGGTCTTAATTATCTAACAAAATATGTGTATTTTTGGGCTTTATAGATTAGAAAGGTTCAACAGTAAAGCTATTTTCACAAGTCTATATATTATGTTTAGGGCCATAAAAAAAAGCTCTGTATTAATTTCAGCAAGCACCAAACACATGTAAGGGAACGGGGGGAGAGGGTACACACATAACTTTGTAAAGGACATAAAACATATTATTCTATAACTTTATAACTATAATTCACATGTGTGTTTTCAATACAATATATAGATTAATAATAAACGAGCAAACTATTTTTTTTAAATCTCAAATTGAATATGATTGTAAAACAAAAATGTGCAAATGCGAACTCTTATCCACACAGTCGTCCTAGAGTATTCAATACGTCGCCCAAAAGTACGCACTAACAATAATTGCACGTGAATGAGCCTTGACTCTCAAAATCTGAACCAGGCTTCACACGCTCCACATTGCACCAGATCCTCTTCATATGACTCTCCACAACCTGAACAAAAGCTTTCTTCTTGAGTATCGTCAATAACATGAGTGTCCTTTCGGGGCAGTGGATCCTGATTCTTGGGTGTTGATGCTCTCGATAAGTTAAGTAATTTATTTTTGAATCTTGAATTTTTTTTATTCCTGCAAGTTTTCTATTTACTTCTCTTTCCAGTCTTTATTTTTTTCCTGCAAAGTGCTTTTGTATGGAGATGATGACAAAATATCAGATTTTCGTAATGGTCGGCTTCTATTTTTTTCATGTAGAACGTTTGGTAGTGAATGAATCACCATTACATTGACCTTTGGATTTGTATTGGTTGAGCCAGGGGATTTGATGACGAACATGGTGTTTTGGTTGCAATTGTTGAATGGGTTATTGGTGATGCAGGCTGGAGATAATTTGCTGCACTATAAAGTCCTTCTATCACTTATTTTTTCAGGTCGTCCAGTTTTGTTGGCTTTCTCAACGTTTTTGAAAATCACTTCTTCTGCTGAATAAATTTCCAGATTATAAGGGCAGATCCCTGTTGATGAAAAGGCACGTTCGGTTTTTTAAATACTGGCCACTCTAGTGTATGTTGCTTGGAATAGTCCAGAGACTTGCATCAGAATGATCACTTGTCCTGGATTAGTAACCATGTATTTTTATACTTCAGTTGCATAAGCAGATTTTAAAGGAGCAAAGAAACCCTTGTCAAGGGGCTGTAACATGTGACTGGCATGAGGTGGCAATGAGAGAATGGCGATGGAATCATTTATACAGAATAGCTCTGCTGGAAGAGAGACGTACACTTGCCCTCTATTCTCTTAGTTTACGTGATCAACGTTATTTAGCAGCACATTATGGAGCAAGTCTGGGTTGCCACACTGTGTTTTACGTTATAAATTTATAATTGTTTTCATACAAAAATGTATACGATAAATGTTATTATTTCTATTGTATCTCTTAAGTTTATAACTTGAAATATAACATTCTAAAGTAAAAAAAAGCGTTTCTTACCTGTCAATTAAACAGGAATTTGGTGAAACAAAATACACTCTGTTATCTTTGGTGCTTGCTCCAATAGCAATTACGACACATTAACCTTTTCTCTCTCAGAGCAGCCAACTGCTGAAATTTGACATGCGTACTCTTTCCCCTCTCTCCCTTAATATTATCAGTTTTATTAATATCTTACCAGTAGCTCATCATCTGATTGGTACTATCGCATCTACTTAGGCAGCATCCTTGATTACTGGAATGATGGAAACTCTAGTTCAGGGATGGACAAACTACGTCCCGTCGGTGTGTTCAATCCGGCCCGGGAGATAAATAATTTAAATGTGTTGCTTTGTAAAGCGAACTTTTTTAAATACAACAAAACTTTATTTTTATAAAACCATGCCAAAACCAACATTTACAAATTTGACAAAATATATGTAATTGTTTGCATTCTTATATTGATACGAACAAGGGTTCTTAACCATGAAACTTAGGAAAAGTGATATTAGGAACCGACTTATTGATGAGCATCTGTATTTCTCTCTTAATACACACCTCCTCACAGTTTCACTCCTCTCACACCCCATCGTATAAATCTTTTGAGTGAACTTAAAAACATACCAAGCCGCTGATGTACTTATAGTGGTTTTACATTATCAATGTATTTAAACCAATTCATGTCAATCTATTAGGTGTGTTTATTTTTTTAAATTTATTTTGAAGAAAAATTTACTAACTTTTTTTTGGACCATCACCTTATTTTATTATTTTTATTTGCCCTTCCTGTAAATAAGTTTACACATCTCTGCTCCAGTTGGTACTCGTGCCTAGCACCGTGACGGATTATTATTTTTTAACGCACTATAAGTTTAAGTTAGGCCTGAGACACGAAACTAAACAATGTCCTGTTGAATTATTTATTATATCACTTGTTCCAAAGTTTTTTTTAAAACAAAATTTCTTTAAGACAACACCAAGAATAAACAATAAAGATTATGATTAATGGTTGCTCTCAGTCATGAAAGAGCTCAATTCAAATGGAAAGTCATTATCGCTTAGTCCCGCCCTTGCTACAAATTTTGAATCCTTACTACTCTGTTTCGTTACCTTTGGAAGACAAGAGATGAACAAATAAACCTGGATTTTAATCTAGGCCCGGTACACTGGTTGTGAAATTTTCTTAAAAGTTTTTTTTTATTTGCTCTCAATATTGGTTAATTTAAATTGATGTTTTATTTGATAAAAATGTTCTTGTTAAGATATTACAAACATATACAGTCCACTTTTCATAGAAAGGTACATTTATAAAATACCAACTTTTTTTTTTTGGTCAATATTAAACACATTTTACTATTTTAATAGTGTAATTGATAAGTATTGACAATATTTATCAATAGTGACAGCTGCAGAAAAATATTACCCGACGTAACCTTAATATTTCCCTCTCCCCACTTTGCGTGCGCTATGGTAAGTGTAACTGTATTTTTGGGTTACTACAGTAACCCCGTGGCTTCTTTGGTGCTGACTTCTGACAGCCAACATTTAGGTATATACCTAAGTTTTGACTGTCAGAAGTGACAGATGATAAACACATGTTTTTGCAGATAATCTGGTTTGGCGTATGGATCCGTAATTTGGTCTGGTAACTTTTTAAAGCTGTCAGTCAGCACCAAAGAAGCCATGGGGCTACTGTACAATCAGTACATTCAGTGCACACTGACTTTTAGGATCTCCTGTATAACGTAAGATATTTATTATTAAAAACTCATTAAATCGCATTAACCTGACCTCATGTTATAGTGTTCAGAAGCACATGACTGCTGAACTATAATTCCCTGGTTCATTTCTTTCGAAATGAGAATAATCCCCATGGTCACCAGGGTTTGGTTAATCAGGCCCAAGTTAGATTAAGATCTTCGGTGTCTCCACGCCCTCATATTAACTATCGTCAAACCCTCACCTCATCAGGACATGGAGAGAAACTCCACGAATAATAAGGTATGAATGGTACGTTCGGGCATCTCCTGGGCAAAGGTACACGATTACTGGATAATTTCTCGACACACTGAGTCACAGAGTGATATAGTCCAGACATTCCATTATTATTATTATTAATTATAATATTATTAAATCCCACTGAAAATGAAATGTAAAGTGATGAGTCTTCTCACGTATGTTCATGCAGGAGTTGTAGAAGAGCTTGGCCTTCTGGGTGGCCGCGTTGTCCTGTTCATTGACGGGCTCCTCCAAAACTCCTGAAACAACCACAAATATCTCACTTCACTTATATTCTCAAGTCAATTTTTTTTTGCTACACACACTCGCAAACATTAAATTAGTGGCTATTGTTTATAATGTATGTATATACCCTGTATAAATATATATACAGTTTTCTATTTATTTAAGGCATTTAACGTGCACTTTCTGAATAAACTGATTATATCAGCACACGATTATTTCTATGAGCGAGAACGAAAGGGCCTACCAATTTCACCAGGAAAGATATTTTCACATAACTTTCAGGGTTCTTTCACAAGCCACCATCGATATGAGACAGATGGCTTTACTTCCCCTCCGGAGGAGATTGTGCTACGGATTTTTATTGCTAAAAAAAAGATACACCCAACCCAAATGGGTTTGAACCAGGGCCAGGGGCATTGGGTGTTAATATCTATAAAAAGTGATAAACGTAAATCACATAGCTTGACGTATGAATATGTGAAAGTAAATCTAGTAGCTTTTCTATATATTGACCGACTGGTCTAAGGCGTCACTCTTGAGTTAGACTAGCCTGCTAAAGACGAGAATATTGGGGTTGGAATCTCGGTTGAGTCTACTGAGGGCTGTTTTTATCATATATTTTCCTCCGAAGCAGATTACCTCTAAATACTTCCTTCCTTTTATATACCCAATTAGAGAAATTATCTTTTATGCATATAACCTGAACATCGGGTAAACCTAGTGTGGTTTTCTTAAATGTTTTTCCACTCCCCCTCCACACAAATGCGGGTGCACTTCCCTTAAATTAAAACCTTCTTAATCATGTAAAACATATTGTAATTAGTACATAAGCGTATAATACGAACGGATATTAAGACGCGGTGCTATAAAAATAAAAGTTTAGGTCTACACGCTATTACAATCAACTTTAGAATAAAAAAAAGGTCATCGAAGGGGGATAGAAAAGGTCATCTGCATAAATGTGATGTTATACTCATACAGTATATTATGGCTTTTTTATCACCACTTCTCAATATGTTCAGGTTATACGCATATTTGATCAATCTCTTAAATATGGTAAGGACGAGGTAGGAAGAATTTTCGAATTCGTGTGGATGGATAAGGGAAAAACATTGATGAAAAACCAACCTCAGTCGACCCTACCAGGATTTGAGCCTCGACTTCATTGTCATATTTTTCTTTTATAAATACTGCTAAAACATTATGCCCAAGGTTCCTTCCCGACTCACCGTATATTCTGTCTACTTATTGATGCAAATTGCCTGAAATCACGCAGTCTAGTGGTGGTTGCTAATATAACTTACACCCGGCACGGTTAGTTTGAGAACTTTGTTAGTAAAACAAGTAGGGAGGGCTCGCAGAAATGTTTTATTTATGAGTGCAAACGAAACCACACAGTGTCATTCTGTGACCAGGGTATGCCAAGATTTGTTAATTTATTTGCACAAAATAAGAAATGTGTTAAGATGTCCCCTGAGAATATAATTTAAATGTGTACTAATGACTCACTTCAATAATAATTAACAATAATAACAGTACTATAGTAATGTTAATACAAGATGTTTTGTTAATATAACTACAATCCAAGAAGAAATAAATGGTACGGAACTCCACACGGACTTTCCCGTTCTATTGTTTAAAAATGGAGATGTTTACTCAAAATTTGTGATATATGTGAAACGAAATGATATACACTAGCAAACACAAGCATAAATTGCACTATACTTATGAAAAACTATTTTTGATTCCCAGTTTAAAATTATATAATTTTATTTTTAAAGAATTAATGTCTTCGTCTGTATGTTTGGAGCGGTAAAAAAGATCAATATTGGGTCCACAAGGGTCAACACTTCGTATTAAAATTTCGACTTCTGGTTAAAACTGTCAACATTTTATTAGGTGTTGCACACCTTCATGTCATCGAATTGTTATTAAATTCCTCATTTACAAATTTTGAGCAGTAAAAAATGTAAATATGGACTATTGAGTCTAAAATAAATATAAACCATTGTTGTACAAACATTTCTCCTAAGAGGTTTAAGGAAAAACAACATTAACTTTTAGAGACTTATTTATATTTATTACTCTATAGCATTGGAGAATTATTGCTTTAAAACTTAAGTAGTGTCTCTTTACAACTAAAGCTCACAGAATTGTATTAATATATTTGCCAATATCTCAGAAACTGTTGGTTTTTTAAAAACATATTTCATATAAAAGTTTTTTAATCTTTAATAGTACTACAATCTTGCAATGGTAAGCTATTTAGTATCTCAAATATTTGTGGAGATACGGAAGTTTCCACTTCTGCAAGATTACCCTAAAAGTCATTTTCATGGTAAAATGAAAATAGCCATTTGATTTATAATTTCAATAAATGCCTAGATACGAATTTTAATTAAAATCGTTAGAGCCGATTTTGAGAAAATTGATATTTTTCTTTTCGCTTTTTTACTAAACTACTCTTAATTTTAGGGTTAAACAAACACACAGACAGATGTCATTACAAAAACCACTTTTTAGTGTTCGGGGGTTCATGAGACGTTGACATCCATCAACATTTTGGGCTATATATATTTTTTACGGTCGCAATATTTTACCTTTAGTGTTCGAAAAGTTAAAATATGTATATATTTAGTAGATAGATTGAAAGTTTTTGGTTTTATAAAAATAAGTTTTGGATAAAAGATTTGTATTATAAATAGACTTACATATTTGCAATGATAATTTCATATCTCAAATAATTTCGGAGGTATGATAAAAAATTATAATTTACGCATCTGACCGGAACACTTAAAGTCATTTTGCCAAAGTATTGAGAGTAGCAATTTTGTTTGGAATATTTATAAATGTTTTAAAATGGAATTCAATTAAAATCGTTAGAGCCGATTTTGAGTTAATTGAGTTTTTCTCTTTTTGAACTTTAGTAAACTACCCTTAATTTTAGGGGTTAACTATCCCATTCCAAAAACCCCTCAGGGCAACCCTACGAAAACCCTAGATACCAAGTTTTAGCCCGATCGGTAAAACAGTTTAGGTTCTAGTTGGAGGTACAGACAGACAGACGGAAATTTAAAATCCACTTTTTCGGATTCGGGGGTTCAAGAAACGTTGAGAATCATCAAAATCTCTAGTTCGATTTTTTTGAATATCACAATACTTTCTCTGCCTGTAATAAAGCTAGAAAGTAAAAATCACAGAATCGTCAATATCATCTAGTCTGGTTAGTATCTGACGGATACATCGCTGTTTTAATCCCAGTCAAACGGAGAGAGAGTATTTTTTTCCTTATATATATATCATAGTCACTTTTATAATTTTTCTGACATAACTATGCACTTTTATTAGTTGGTTTATTATTACTGTTTTTATGGAAAATACAACAAATAGAGGCTAGACTATTGGTTTACCACTTAAAGAAAGGTAAAAAAAAAACCTTTCTCTTCGCAGTAATAAAGTTTCTAATTACACCGGGGATTGAAATTTTGACCCTTAGATAATCATGCAGTTGATCAAAAAGTTTCACATGATTGTTATTAATGCTTAGTCTAAGGGGATTTGAGGGGAAATATGTCCGTATAAGCATTGAGACACAATATGGGGAATGGGGAAAATTACAGTAACAATTATACGAGAAACCACTCCAAATTGTAGTCGGATGGGAATTCTAAACTGGAACGTCTCGTTTTCTTGCGGCTTCTGTGCCACCGGAAAACTAGACCAGACGAAACTATTGCCTTAGTCCGTGTACCTACCGATTCAGAGGTAATTCATATCTACGTTCAATCATATCATAAGTTGTTTCGGCAGCCGACTGGACTGCTGATCACAGTGAGCTCGGGGTTACAAATCCTGATCGGGTTTTCCACTCTCCATCCACGCAAATGTGGGTGCACTTCTTCTAAATTTGACCTTCTTGTAATTAGTAAATATTAGTATAATCTGAACCGGTAATAAAACACGTTAGTAAATATATGTTCTAACTAATACCTACACCGGTAATGTTGTGTTGTTATTATTAGCACCGCGTCTTACTACCCGTTCGGGTTATACGCACTTACGCTAATGTGTAATGGTAGGGTGATTGTGAAGATGAAATGGAGGACCTACAGTTTAACGTGGGATCCAAACCACGGTGGAGGGCTGGCATTCCACACATACACAAGTTGTGGTTAATACACGTCTTGTCAGAGGTGAAAGAAGGGTTCGGTAATCAGATAAATCTGTGCCTGGACCGAGGATTGAACCCCGGATCCAAAGCACAGAGGTCTGACACCTTACTCCTAGACCGTCAGGTCACTCGATTAATGTTGCGGATTGGGGCATTAGATTCCCATCGCATTTAATATAATTATCTATGAAACATACGGTATATTAATCTTCATGCCGGCTTCATTCCCTCATTATTTAATGTATTTAAACCCTCATACCATCACCATCATCTCATTTCATCGGGACATGGAAAGAGCCTCTAAGGAAAGGGTGTACGATTAGTACGCGTTCTTTGGGCAACGGTACATTGGTACTGACTAATCTTTACGCTACTGGGTTACGATTGATGTAGCCCAGACGCGTAATATTATTATTACATCTAAAATGCTTCCTTCCTCATTCCTACCCCATTAGAATAATTATCATAATATCCCTATAACCTGAACATGTAGTGAGAGAAAAAAAATGTAAAATTTTATCAATATCGAATAAAAGAATAAATATGTTTGCATTTTCTCAAAGGTTTTTCCTATTTTAATCCTAATCTAGAATAAGACGACAAACTGACCTTTCAAGATGACCTGCAGCTGGTCGGCCAGTACCTCAAAGGTGCTGATGCTGCTGCGATCTTCAGGTATCACGTGTTTCTTGTTCCACGTCCCGCACGCAAACTGGAAAAAGTCTGTACACGGGTTTGCTGCCCGGTCCATTGCCGCTAAGAGGGAGGATGCTGTAAGTAAACGAAATATAACTCTTTATGATACCACCAGCTGATATATAAATACTACCCGACCTAACAAAACAGAACCTTCAATTTGTAAATGTATGAAAGTTTGGGTTTTGTTATCTTGGGCTATCTTGTTCTAAAAGCATATTTCTGTCACTTAATTATATTAAATACTAGACCCTTCTACCCCCCTCCGTCCCCCCGCATTATTATTTTCATCACACATATTGAAGACTCATCATACTCTACCATAAAATATGAGTGACTATCGACATTTTTATGAGGAATAAATTAAATTTTCAAAATAAAATATAGCCTATGTTACTCGCTGATAATGTAGCTTTATATTGGTGAAAGAATTTTTAAAATCGGTCCAGTAGTTTTTTGAGTTTACCCATTATAAACAAAAAAAAAAAAAATCAAATCTTTCCTCTTTATAATATTAGTGTAGAAGAATGGCTAAAGTGCGAATTAACTAAATAAAATTTATTTTTATTAAATAAATTACAAAATCTCTTTATTTTACTAAGTTTTTTGTGAATACTGTAGGGTTTTTTGGTATCAGTGTCCCCTGATTTGATCCTTCAACGACTTTAACCCTTACGTCTGTTGAGCTCTATCTGAAAAAAGGACACGCACAATTAATTGGTCATGGCTGAAAACTTTATTGGGCATATAAATACAAATACTAGCCAAGGTTAGAACTTGCCACTTAATAGTCATTGAGAACACTAGTATAATTGGGAACTGCCTCCGTCTCAAAATAAAGGTGATGTCACGGTCTATAGGGGCCAAATAGATTTTTTGGGGGTATGGAACACACACTCCCTTGAGACGAACCTGTTTGGACTGTTTCGTAGATTAGATTTGAAAAAAAAAAAAAAAATGTCACTACTAGGTGGATTCCAGTGCATAGGCCTTGTTTAGTATTATACCCACATAAACCAGCAGTCGAACATTAGTTTTATTTAGGTCATGCCATTTGATACTTTGTATTGATATCCTTGGATTTTAGATTATAATTTGTTATTTAGTTTCTCTTTGCTCTTGAAATGCAAATAACATGTCGACGAATTAAAATGATTAAATAAATCACATTTTAATTTTTATTAATTTTATTTTATTCCTTATCAATTTTTTAAGTTTGAAAAATGTGCGTACCTCTTGGGTGGTTCCTCTATAATCTCACCAAATTTAAACATTCTCTCTCATTGAGAAGTAATAAAAATTCTCTGAACTGATATATATATATATATATATATATAAGTTCAGAGAAATATATATATATATATATATATATATATACACAGACACCATTAGACTTTGATTTATATATGTTACTTACTTCATTGTTGTTCATTGCTGAACCTACAAAAGTACTCCACCTATCCCTATCTTGAGCTAGTTCTTATATCCAGTCCACCTCATTACACCATATAACTTTCAGGTCCATTCTAATGTTATCCTCCCATCTGCGTCTAGATCTTCCCAATGGCCTCTTCCCATTGGGTGTGCCAGTAAATACCCTGAACAAAGTTCTAGATTCTCCCATTCACGATACATATCCTTCCCACAGTAATTTATGAGACTTGACTATCCTAACAATGAATTGTGATGAGTATAGGGTATGTAACTCATCATTATGTAAGAGCCTCCCTTCCCCAGTATCCTCATTCCTTTTTTGTACCAAATATTTTCCCAAGCACCTTGTTTTTAAATTCCTTAATTTTGTCATGTCCTCATTATATGACTCTATTGACTAACTATTTTGTTATTATATCAGAAATTAACTTATAGCACGTGTAAATTTATTAAAAAATATCTATTTCATTGTTTGCATATTAGTATATTTACTTAATATGTTAAGTTAAAAGGGGCAATTTAGTTTTTATCTCTAAGGAAAGTAAACGTAAATTAGAAAAATATAGGACTCTCACAACATTTTAGTCCAATATTTGATCTCAACAAGTTGTCTTACCAAAACTTTCTTTTTTAAAAAAATACTGCTTTGCTACAAATTTACTTCGTTTCTTATTCATTTAAGTCCCTAAATTGCTATTTGATGAAATTGTGAAAGTGGAAGCGTTGAGTGCTGTGCACTTTTAGACTGGCACGATTTTATAACCTTACCGTTGACACCCTCATCCCCTTCCGAGAAGGAAATTAATTAGAAAGGGTAGAAGGAATAGGCACTCAAGGCAGATTACGAGCAACAAGGTACGATAATGATAAGAGCGAAGAGACCTTGGGTTCGAGACCCTGGGTAATCAGGGGCTAACTCTCTCGCCTTCCTACTACCCTGGTAATTTAGTGGGGGTGGGTTGTTAATGAAGTGCTTCTCTCGGGTGGTACTTTGTTACGAGGGAGACCAACCAGGGAAGGGAGGAGGAATATCGTACCGAAATGAATTAAGTTATACAAGAAAAATTTAGAAAGTTTTCGGTAGTCCGGGAACTTTCGCTCAATGAGGGAATTTAGAAAACGTGATAAAAAAAAGCCTAACGTTTTGCAGTTTTGATAGCAAGCAATGTTTTTGGTCAATAAAATATTGCTTCATTACAAACATAGAATTTGATTTTATTCACATGGTGGTATCAACATTTGTTAAATATCTATCATGAGATAGTAGCATTAGACGATAAAATTTTTAAATGAAGAGAAAAAGTTGTCATTAATTTCCAGGACACCACTGACATATATTCAAGAAATTATGAGATTACCATGTGAATACAATTAAACTCTATATTTGTAATGAATTAATATTTTATTTATTTTGACAAAAAAAAAAGATTTGATTTTTTTTCGCGTCCCTTACACTTCAACGTTAAAATCGGCATATTGCTACACGTTGGACTATGAAGTCACCTCTAGAGCAAGTTAGTGGTTAGCTCGCTTGGCTACGAATTGGGAAGCTGGATATTCAATAGAGATAAGGGCAGTTTCATAATTACATTAATTTGCAGCCTGTGTGTTGATATATATTAAAATATAATTCAAAATAAATCCACATACATACATACATACGTACATACATACATACATACATACATGCACACACATACATGCATACACACATACATGCATACACACATACATACATACATACATACATACATACATATATACATACCTCCACAAAGATTATCTAGTAGCAAATTACATCATTATAAGATGGTATACATTATAAACTCGGAATTATAGACCTAATAATAAAAAGGAGCTCACCTGTTCTAACGCATTCTTCTGTTAGACAGACTTTTCTGGCCATAACCTCTGAAACAAGAAGAATTAGTTTGCATTAAACGCTAAAAATTAATAATGAACGTATAATTTTATAGATAATTGTGAAAAAAAGTGTCTTATTACGTTGGTTTGGCTATATTGAGAGGCGTGTGGATAGCAAAGGGGTCATGTAAGGATAGGGAAGTGTGGAGAAAGTTAGTGAAGTTTGATTAAGCACGGACTTGTTTATGTGAAGTATATGCAGTTTCTTGCCTACCCCGTAAGGGAACGGCATGGTTATGTATGTATGTATGTATGTATGTATGTATGTATGTATGTATGTATGTATGTATGTATGTATGTATGTATGTATGTAATGTGTGTGTGTATGTATAACAAATTGAAAATTCAATAAAATAAAGTGGATACATTTTATTAAAACAAATCTTATCAAAAAACCCAAGTATGTACACATTTTTAATAAAAATAACACATATCAACGAATAAACCTGCATTTACATCAAACTATTGAGATGAACTCTTACACGAAAAATCATTTGAGTGGCAGCTATATTTAAACGTACAACCAGACCGAAAGACCCTGTACACATGTTGTTCTGCTTAGGTTTAAATAATGTTCCTTCCAAATTTAGTTAAAATTAGTATATGTATTTGACAGTTATCGCGTAGCAAACAACCGGACAAAGATGTAATGCAAAATGGTCAAGTAAAATCAGGACCTCGTTCGCTTGGTCAACCAAGTGATAATGTTGGCCTGTATCATATTAAAAATAATTAGTTACTATAAATCAGAGTTATCATTTTTTAAAGATAAATTCATAATTGAAACTCAAATAATATACTTTAGAAGCATATTGGTATATTTTAATTGTTTAAGTCAGACCTAAACACTGACCACTTAGTATAAATACTAATAAATGATATGAAATGTCTAATCCAGATCTTGGTTTACCTGAGATGCACATGTGGGCACGTGGTCAAGGTGTAAGTATCATCTTGCCTGTTTTGCTGGTGACTAAGAGGTCAATTTTCGAGTCTCTGCCTTGGTACTGAGGTTATTTTCCCTAAATAGTTTTCCACTATATATCCCACAAATTCAGGTACACTTTGTTTAAATTCTACCTCCCTCATCCATTCTACATTAGTGTAAACATGAGATTGGACCATAATCTCAGTAAGACGCAAAACACGCCGGGGGGAAAAAAAATGGTTGATCTATCATAAGAATTCAAAAGAACAACAAATCAAAAATCTCTACTCAAAAGTTTTGCAAAAGCTCAAAAGTGGACGTACGCGGGTGCGTTGAACCCAAGGAGATTCGCACTGGCGCATTGACGTCATTCCTACCTAGGAAATGAACCAAAGCCCCGTGAAGATTGAAACGTACTGGCTTGTGATGACAGGCTCAATCAATGTTTGCCGAGACCCCTTCAAATATTTGCCCCATCCTGTCGGCACAGCCCTCAAATATTGCGTTCCCACGAGACGGTCAGTGTAAAAACAAGTTAACTTCTTTGGAATTAATTTTTAACAATACTGTAGTAAGGTTGAGTTTATATTCATGAATAACGCGTAATTAATACTAATAAACAACACAAGATCTATTTTTTAACACCACGTCTTACTACTTGTTCAGGCTTTACGCATATGCACTAATTACACTAATGATTTAGGGATGAGGAAGATTGAATTTTAAGGAAATGTAACTGCATTTGCTTGGAGGGATAGTAGAAAACCAGTTTGTAAAAACCACCCTCAATGCACCCGACTGGGATTTGAACCAAACGTAAGTAGTTTGAACACCTCAGGTATCGCACACGGATTCCTTAAACTTGTGGTCTACCACTCTAAGAATCTATACCCTAATTTTGCTGTAAAATCCGTTATGGAAGGTCTTTTATCCTACCAAAATACTACTATACATTAGGATTTTAGTATGAAGTAAGGCCTTCTAAAACGGGCTTTCTACCAAGATCATCGTATAGATAATACTCCCGCTACTACCTATTGACCAAGGGCGTAGCTAAGTCAATCAAACCTCAGGGGGTGCCCAAACCACCCTTTCTACGCCCTTGCTATTGACATTCTTTCATTATATCTCTCTACCTAAATAAATAATTAGTTACACACCTCACAGAAAGAACGGGCAATGAATCAGTCACCTTAACCACTTTCTTTCAGTGAGAGAAGACTATGGTGATTAAATCTTTCCATAAAAATATAGTAAAATATGTTTTTATCTAGTGAAATTACTTTCTATTTATGGTAGGATGTAAGAGAAAGAGATTTAAGGTAACTATTTTTTAGTTTACATAAACAAAACAAATGTTGTACGAGATAGATAAAATATTGCTTCAGTTTTTATTTAAAATCTCTACACATATTACTCTAAAAATGATTTAATGTGTGTTATGACCATTACGGAGTTTGAATGTTAAAGTGCCACAACGCTTATGACAGATATTAATGAGCTATTAAATTAATAAAAAAAATGTAGAAAATTAATCTAAAAGCATCTACGTACTAAAGAAATATATTATTTATTTCAGCCAAAAAATCTTTTGAATTATAAAAGCTACAAAAATACTTAGCTTATCTATCGTTGTATTCCACTTTACCTTAAAGATCAAAACTAAGAATACTTTTATCTTCTTTAATAAAATCAAAATATTCCTTTTAGTAAGGGTAAAAGCGTCACTTGTTTGTCATGTAAATATTATTTTTCACCTACTCTATGAATGTTTGATCAGGATCAGTATTTGTCCTCTAAAGAAAAGGATCGCTATATTTCTCCAGTGCTGCAGTATGTGTACATCAAAGTGATCGGTACACTCTACTAAAATCAAATGTAGACATCTTTGAAAATATTGTAAACGCGTGTGGGGGAAAAAATTGAAAATATTTTGTCCGACTCACATCCCTAATAAGTTTAATTTCTCCGGAGGAACTATCGTTTTTAGAAAGTTTGCTAAGAATGCCAGAACAACATTCCAATTTTCATAGGACTAACCTTATCTGAACACTATAAAAGTTACTAGATCTACTTTTACGTATTCATACATCAATTCATGTTATCTGCTGCTGTCACTTTTGATAGATTATCAAGATCTAAAAAATAACATTATTAATATATTATCCAGCTTCATTGGCCAAACAGTTTAAGGTGTCACTCTCGAGTTAGACTAGCTTACTGATGACAGGGAGATCGGGGTTCGAATCCCAGTCTGGTATTCTGAGTGTGGTTTTTCCCTCTCCTTCCACACGAATGCAGGTAGACTAGCTCTAAAATAATTCTATCCTCATCCCTACTCCATTAGAATAATTATCATATATGCGTATTAACTTAATATATTTCTCACATCGTTTCAATAGCCGTTCATGTTATACACATAATATATGATAATTATTCTAATAAAGTGGGGTTGGGGAAGGAAGAATTTTATAAGTAATATACTATACCCGCATTTAAGTGAAAGAAGCGTGGGAACCCATTTAAGATAAACCTTGACAACAGCAGGCCAGTCTAAAGGTCGGTACAAACAGAATGCTAGGCTAAGCTAATCTAAACTATGCTGTGCTGTGCTAAAACTTTGTCAGTTTGGTTTCACACTCATTGTTAAGCTAAGCTAAGCGATGGTCCCTCTTTTCCCTACCGAATTAAGTGTTGTTTCTTTCTTGTCTGCTCCAGTGAAGTTTAGTTATGATGGAGCTCTTCAAAATGTCTTGTTTGAACTCAGATGATAGTACTGAGGAAGAGAATATCAGTTGTTTTGTATTATTATTATTATTATTATTATTATTATTAGCACCACGTCTTACTACCCGTTCGGGTTATACGCACTTACGCTAACGTGTAATGGTAAGGTGATTGTGAGATGAAATGGAGGACCTACAGTTTAACGTGGAATCCGAACCACGGTGGAGGCCTGGCATTCCATACATTCACAAGATGTCTTGTCAGAGGTGAAGGAAGGGTTTGGTAATCAGATAAATTTATGCCGGGACCGGGGATTGAACCCCGGCCGCCAGCATAGAAGTCTGACACCTTACCCCTAGACCGCCAGGTCACCGGAAACCCAAACTTCTACAGTTCTTTGGTTATTTTCACCAAACCAGCACTCTGGGTCTGTTCAACATGGAGCTCAAGTTGCGTTATGCGCATGCGCACGTAAGATGGCTCAAGATGGGAGATGGAAAAATTTCCCGGCCAGAAATCGGAAAAAACATAGCGTGGGGTAGTAAGGCATAGCTTAGCTTAGCTTAGCGCTCTGTGTGTTCCGGCCTTAACATGAGAATGACTCTTTAGAGCAGGGATGACAAATCTATGGCACGTACTTCCCTAGGTGGCACGCAAACACTATTTGGATGGTACGCCTACATTACAAAAAAAACTAAATAAATATTTTTACGACGTGGCATAATTTTTGAATTCAATAATATTTTGACAGCCATGTCAAGCCGCAGTGAACTTCATGAAGTTAAGGGTTAAAAATCGTCATAGCTCGTATTAAAGGCGGCTAGCCCTTTTCATTTGGCGTGGAAATGCAGAGCCATGGGAACAAACTGTTTTCTTCAAGAATTTTTATTGTTTTGCAATTTTCTTTTCGGAAACGGTTTGTACAAGAATAGAAGCATGTTGATTGAGTTATACTTTTTATATACACACCTTCTCTACAATTTTAACAGTGATCAAATATAAATAGAATTGAAATTTTTCAATAGAAACCTCCCGGGTTCATAACAAAAAATAAGAAAATGTAACAATTAATAAACATCGATACATTATCTTAGAGGGGTTATTGAAGATATTAACATAAACATTTCACCCGTTCTCGAGAAAACTGATATTTCCAAAAGTATGATTTTTCCGCAAGACCTGCCTGGTAGCTAGAGCTATCAAAGGTTTCCGTGATCCATCTGTTCTTGTTGGCGCGGAAGGATACTTTGGTCGGTTGTTGAAGCCACGCCACGCCTTTTACCCTCCCACAAAATAGGTTTAGATTTGCACTCGACAGGGTCAAGGGCCTTAAGTGCATTTTGTGTGCTGTTGTAAGACAACAAGCTATGAAGAGAAAATAAAATATCTTGGCTAGCAAAATACAACATGTTTCAAATTAATATGAAACAGACTTAGGACCTGTGTAAGTTTTTTGGTTTTAGCATATATACACTGGTCGGAAAAGTTTGGCCCTCCCTGGCTTAGAGCGTTCATCTACGGAAGCGGATCGTCGAGTTAGATCAAACATATCAAGTCACTAATAGCCCTATGAGACTGTAAGGTTTAATAATAGTTTTTAATTAAATAGAATCAACACAAATATTACTAACTGTAAGCTATTTGGGATAAAGAAAACTATCTAAAGCAAGTGTAGTGTAACCACATTAAAGCGTTCCGCCTCGGTGGCGTATTTAACTAACGAGCAAGTTTCATGTTGGGTTAGACTGCCGAGGACGGGGAGGTTGAGGTTAGAATCTCGGTCGGTGAACTGGAAGGTTTTTTCTTAAATGGTTTTCCACTCACCCTCCACACAAATGCAGGTACACTTATTCTATATTCAACCTTCCCAAATCGTAACGCATTAAAGTAATTAGTACTTAAGCGTATAACCCGAACGGGTAGTATACGTGGTGCTAAGAATCATGATTACTACACATTAGAGTGGAGAGAGCATGGGAAAAAAATCACAATAATAAATCATTTGTGGAAAACCACCCTCTTGTACACCCCTCTTATATTTTAACCTAAGCCTTCCCCTCTAACAGCAATACAGACTATTTTGGGTAACAAACGTGTCCACCGGTGCGAGAAATATCAATAGTAGCCCGCTTCGGTGGCCACGTGGTCTAACTCAATAATCTAGTGTTGGAATAGACTGCCAAATATGGGGAGATCGGGGTTCGATCCCAGTCGGGTGCACTGAGGGTGGTTTCCATAAATAGTTTTACACTCTCCTTCCATGCAAATGCTGGTGCACTTCATCTCAATTGAACCTTCCTAATCCCTAAACCATTAGTGTAATTGGTACATAGGTGTATAATCCGAACGAGTGGTAAGATGCAGTGCTAAAATATATATCAGTAGTAAAAATGACAGTAAATCAATACATTTACAATCTATCTTTAAAGTAATTAAGTGAAATAGTTCCATTGAAACAAAGAAAAAATAGCTCCATGGCGTGAGCCAGCAATAGAGCTATACCGAACGAGTACCCGCCACCGTTAACGATGATAGTGTCAACATTTGCGAGTAAAGAGTGTCATGTGGTCAACACAACGAACCCTCCGGCCGTTTATCTCAGTTTTCTAGACCGGACCTCCTCATTTGTCCTCATGAGGTCGAGTTTGACCCCGTTCCAGACCCAGTGTTTCACAGACAAATTCTGGAATCGCCGTTTACCCTAACGAATTGCACTATGGCCCTATCTTATAAGCTGCGTCATAGTGGAACTCATCAAGGTCAACTTTGCTACCTTTCATAGTAAACCGTGTGTACACCAATGGCGTTATGACAAGCAGAGAGAGGTCTTTGATGGAGTTGCTTGTTAATGGCTATCGATCCATTTGAAAATAGCAGAGTATTTGTCAAGCAGAAAGCTTTTATCAAAGCACTATATACTCTAATTTATTTGGTAATCAAATAGAGAACAGTCCGTGCTGTTATTAGCTTTATCGCTAATTTGACATCTGTCACTAAGCAAACTTTAGCGCGGTGTATATAAAAATATAAAACTGTCCAAACTAACTTAAATAATATATAGCAAGATTATATTAGTACTGCCACGCTAGGATTTTTTAGTAATTCATTTTTCAGATTTTTTTAACACCGCGTCTTGCTACCCATCCGGGCTATAAGCTTGTGAAGTAATTACGCTAAGGTTTTAGGTATTAGGAAGGTTATATTTAGAGAAATGCAACAGCATTTTCGCGGGAATAGAAATAAATAGAGAGTTAAAACCATTTTGAAAAAATCACCCTCAGTACATCCGACCGAGAATCTAACCTCGATCTCCCCATCATCATCAGTCTAATCTACTACGGAATAGCGCCTTACACCATGCGGCCACAGAAGCGGGTTTTGTGGATATAAATGAGTAAAATTACCATTCAAATTTATCAAGTGGAAGTAATTCTTACATTGGCCATTACAATTAACGTTTGAGAAAGATAATGGTGGTTGTAATCATTTACCTCGTAATAAAGGATTTAAGTGAACCCACATTAGCGTGGCGATAGAACGTGAAAAGCAAGAGTTACGAATCCACCCAAAAACCGTCTGGTCTAGATTAGAGACTTGATCACTCCGTCATCAGAGTTCCAGTATATTGTGAGCCCGCCGCCTTAGACCACTTGTCCCCCTGTGTGTGTGTGTGTGTGTGTGTGTGTGTGTGTGTGTGTGCACCCTCCTCAATGCACCCAGAGATAATTTGTTTGGCCCCATCTTTCTACCCGTTAGGTTTTTACGTATATTTATCAAGAATGCTATTTTGGTAATGTTATGAGGGCAGCATTGACAGAAAATGCACCTAAATTTTTGTGGACGGAGAGTGTAAAACCATTGAGGAAAATTCACACTTGGTAAATCCGGCTGCGATTCGATCCCCGACGCCACCCATCACCGGAAAAAAAAAAAATGAGCTTAAAGTGTGTGCCCCCCGATGCGGGTCAATCGATTTCGGAACCAAACTCCCGGCTCAGACGGTTTGGGGCACGTGACCACCGGTGCGAGTTTTTGTGAGGAAATACATCAGTGCACCCCGGCCGGGTCTTGAACTGAGCTCCTGTCTGGGTAAGTCATTCCAGCTGAGACAACCCTTCCGTCCCGGGAGATATTTAGGAAATAAACTCTTCTTTTAAACAGATGGCAACATTTGCACTAGGACTTCTTTGTGGTGGTATCAATGTATTTAAAACTCTAAATCTAATTATCATAATTTTATTGGTGAACACTAAATGCGATATTGTATATTTACATCCATTACTGTTTCCAGCATATATTTTCCACTACCGACTTGCTAGTTCTGTCGTAGCTTAATAATCTCTCTTAAGATAGATTATAAGAGAGATTATTAAGCTACGACAGAACTAGTAAGTCGGTAGTGGAAAATATATGCTGGAAACAGTAATGGATGTAAATATACAATATCGCATTTAGTGTACATCTCTTTCTCTCTCTCTCTCTCTCTATATATAAGGAATCCATTTACTGCCTAAGACAGTACGGTCGATCAATTTAAGAAGAGCCTCTTTTTTAAATAGTGAATCATTTTCTCATTTTCTGCTTCAACGTTTTTTTTCTCTTTATATATATTTTTATCCGAGCCGGTCTCTAAAGTGATCTTTTCTTTTAGGTTTGATACATTGCACGCGTCGCTTACAGCCCTTCCTTGTTTCTTTCTTCTTCTTTTTTCCATTCTTTTAGCGCTTATCTTCATTTCTGTTTTATAGCCTCTTCCTTTTACTTTGTCTTTTACTCACTTTTCAGTAGTTAGAAAAATTGTGTAACCAAGTTAAACAATCTATATGAAAGAACATTCCATTTAAAAGTAAAGTACTTTTGAATTATAATGAACGTATTTATTTTTTAAATTACAATTCACTCAATTAATTTTAATACAACGTGAAAAATAAAACGCATCTGACAACACATCTGTTAGATTTAAATGAAATTTCAAAAACCCCATCAAGGCAATACCATCTACCGTGAGTGTGATGACCTTGGACACGTGACCAGCGGTGCTTGTATTGGTAAAACTGTTGTGTTCTTCTTGTCACCGCGTCTTACTACCCATTCGGTTTTTACGCTTATCCACTAACTACGCTAATGGTTTTAGGGATTAAGAAAGTTATATTTATAGGGAGTGTACCCAAATTTGCGTGGAAGAAGAATGGAAAACCAATTAGGAAAAACCACTCCCAGTTCACCCGACCAAAATTCGAACATCAATTTCTCCGTCCTCACACTCTAGCCCAATGAAAAACTAGCGCGTTAACTAAATACGCCACTGAGACAGGTTATACTATTTTGATTGTTTTATCTGTCGTAAGTTTTATTTGTATAGCATTTAATTTGAAGTAATAAATATAATAAAATATCTTTTGTAAATGTCTAATAGCTTCATAACGCGATTCTACTATAAAAATTGTTGGAAAAGTTTGCGACCATAAGGAATTCACTCCTTCCTAGAATGTATTCAACATGGCACTGGCCCGCTTCGATGGCTGGATGATCTAACGCGCTATTATCGCTGTAGACTAAACTGCCGACGACAGAGAGATCGGGGTTTCGTTCCGTTCGGGTGTACTGATGGTGGTTTTTATAAATGGTTTTCCACTTTCCTTTCTATAAATATAGCCTTCCTAATCCATAAAACCATTAGCATAATTAATACATGAGCGTACAACCCGAACGGTTAGTGAGATTCTGTGATTTAAAAAAACACAGATCTCCAGGCACTATTTCAAGCAGAATACCTTGGTTCTTCGTATACGATGAAGCAAATTCAGATATAAATCTGAGCGGGAGTTATTAATTCAATGTTGCTGTTGGTGCAAGTTTGCATTTACAGACTGACTGACTAAATTACTGACACCCTTGCAGCTTAGGCCTACGATCTACAATATAATTTTCATAGGAAAGGCTTTTTATGAGATACATTCATTTTTTATTTACGGTCTAGATTGATAAATTTTACTTTTTATTTTAACACCAAGTTTTACTACCCGTTCGTATTATACGCATACGTACTAATTACGTTAACGTGTTAGAGGTGAGTAAGGTTGTGTTTAGAGTAATTATACCCGCATGTGCATGGAGTAGGATTGTAAAATCATTTATAAAATATACGCTCAGTCCAACTGGGATTTTTAACCCCACTATCCCCTTCATCAACAGTCCAGTCTATTGCCTTAGAACCCGCCTCGGTGGCGTAGTTGGCTAACGCGCTAGTCATGTTGAGCTATACTGCTGAGGACGGGGAGATCGAGGTTCGAATCTCGGTCGGGTGAACTGGGGGTGGTTTTTCCTAATTGTTTTTCCACTCTCCCTCCACGCAAATGCGGGTTAACTTCCTCTAATTCAACCTTCCTAAATCCTAATCCATTAGCGTAATTAGTACTTTAAAGCGTATAACCCAAACGGGTAGTAAGATGCGATGCTAAATAATAATAATAATAATAATAATAATAATAATATTGCCTTAGACCCTTCGGCAACCGAAAAGGTGAATACTATTATACGAATGTTGTTTCAAAATGTATTTATATTATATTTAAAGAATGACGGGTGTAGATCACATGTCTTTACGTATACTACTACTACTACTACTAACTACTAATAATAATAATAATAATAATAATAATAATAATAACAACAACAATAACGTGTCTGGGCTACATCATTCGTAGGCCAGTTTGTGGAAAGATTAGCCAGTACTAATGTACCGCTGCCCAAGGGACTACCGAATGTACTAATCGTTCATCCTTTCCGTGGAGGTTTTCACCATGTTCTGACTGAATGTTAGTGGTGAACATGACGGGGTAGAGCCAGTAAAGATTTTAACCTAACTTAAGCCCGATTAACCAAACCCTGGGGACCATGGGAATTATTCCCCTATCGAGAAAAAATCCTCCAGTACCAACCAGAGATCGAACCTGGGACTTTTGGTTCAGAAGCCAGGGTCTCTTATCACTTTACCATGAAGTCTGGTTTCTTGACGTTTAATTACGGTAAAGTAGATCCTGGTCACTTTTATATTTATCAAAATAGGTTCTATTTATAAAAATTGGTCTCAAGGTGTTCTTCGAGGTGTATTTTAAACGCAAACGTGTCTGAAAGTTGGTGGTGGTCGTTCCGAGCGTATTCTTTGAAGTTGTGATTCCTTTTTGATCCCGAATTTTTTGGACAACCTGTGGAAGCCCACGGCTGTGAAAAAGAAAGAGGATTGAATGAGAATTCAAGGCATTCCTTATTCCCGCCATTATTCCTTTTCTCGCTTGAACTGCACAGTAGTTTCCGCTCCCGTTCCTCCGATTATAGCTCCCCAACACAAGATACGAACCAAGAATCGATTCTCTTAAACCGATATCACAAGATCATACTGTCGCGGACGATTAACTTTACATCAAACTTTCTTCTAGATGGTCGCACGGTATGGCATCACTCTCACAAATATACTTGACTGCTGATGACGGGGAGATTGTAGTTCGATACCGGTTGGGTGTACTGAGGGTGGTTTATCCTAAGGGGTTTCCCTCTCTCTCTCTCTCTCTCTCTCTACGCAAATGTCTATATATTGCCCTCTAAAAATAAAACCTTCCCCTTCTCTAACTCATTAGCGTAACTAGTAAATAGGCGTACAGCCTGAATGGGTTAATAAGATGCAGTGCTAAAAAAAATGATTACATTAAGATAATTTTTTATCTAAAGTCTAGTTGTTGGCTATATAGCTTCCAAAAATTCTCAACTTTATTTTAGAATAAAAAAAAATACAAGAAATGATTATAAAATCTAATTTATACTTTATTTTTTTATTCTATTTGACCTCTTGGTTTATTGGATTATTAAAATATTTTAAATCAATTATGATGATTCAACCAAAATTTTTGTACTTCCTCATATCAAGAGAAAATATTGCAAATTGTGAACATTTTTGACCTCGAGATTATGACGAATCTTAACGTTTTATGTGTGTAAACAACAAAAAAAAGTGGACTTTTACAATTTTGTCTGTGTATCTGTTTGTCCACAGATCTGAAAGAGTTTGATGTTTTGTTCACACTTAATATTTAGACGTAATACCTTGGGAGTTTTATTTTATTTTGACCATAACACTCAAATTAAGAGTAGCTTACTGATGAGGTTTTCTTTAATTCCAAATTTTTCAAAAGTGGCTCTAATCGTTTTGCTTAAAACTAATATCTAGCAAATATTTTACCCGACAAATAGTACTGTATTTCTATTTTGGGTAGAAATTAGTTAAGTGGTAATTTGCTGATGAGTAATTTTTTTTTTAATTCGGAATATTATGAAAATAGTTCAAACGATTATGTTTAAAATGAATATCTGGGGAATGCTTTACATGATAAACAAAACTTTATACTTTGGGGGAGCAAGGGGATTTGTTTAAGGGTAGTTTACTGACAAGAGATTTTTTTAAATTATAATTTAATTGTAATGGCTCTAGCGATTTGGTTCAAAACGGGTATATTTTTTTTACCTATTAAATATATATAAAATATTTGTTTTTCTTAATTAATTTAATAGTTTTTGTAAAAGAATTGAGCTATTTGTAAAATAGCTTTAACGATTTGGTTTATAGGTATTTGGAGACTATTTTACAGGATAATAAATAACGTTGCTGGTTTTTTAAATTAATTAAGGATGATTTATTTATAACAAATTTTAAAACATTTAAAATATTTCGAAAATTAATTCTAGGATTGATTTCAAAATAAGAATCTGGGAATAGTTTTTCATGATAAATAAATAAAAAAAATTACAAATATAAATAATTCAATGATAGTCTACAAATAAATTATTTTTGATTTTTTTTCTTACAATCCTTATTGAACTATATGAGAAAGTTTGTACGATCATGTCGTACCATTTATTTAATAAAGTTTCTTATATAAGAATGGTAGTTTTTTTGACATAGGTGACCTGGCGGTCTAGGGGGTAAGGTGTCAGATTTCTATGCTGGCAGCCGGGGTTCAATCCTCGGTCCTGGCAAAGATTTATCTGATTACCAAACCCTTCCTTCACCTCTGACAAGACATCTTGTGAATGTGGGGAATGCCAGGCCTCCGCCGTGGTTCAGATTCCACGTTAAACTCAAGCTCCTCCATTTCATCTCACAATCACCCTACCATTACACATTAGCGTAAGTGCGTATAACCCGAACGGGCAGTAAGACGCGGTGATAATAATAATAATATTTTGACATNCACAATCACCCTACCATTACACATTAGCGTAAGTGCGTATAACCCGAACGGGCAGTAAGACGCGGTGATAATAATAATAATATTTTGACATATTATTGGCCCAATACTTTGTTTAACCACCATCTTTTTTTATTTAATGATACCGTATGTAAATACACAGCAATAAACCTTTTAGATATGTGTATACTTAGTTGCATATTAGTGGACTAATCGAAAATTTTCAGAATATTCCACTTAGTGTGCTACTCGAAAATTTCAGTTTTCAGAACATTCGACTCAGCGTGATAGTCCAGGATTCCAGGTTTCAGAAGATTCGACTCAGTGTGTTAGTCAAGGATTCCAAATTTCAGGACATTCGACTCAATGTGTTAGTCAAGGATTCAAAGTTTCAGGACATTCTATTCAGCGTGTTAGTCGAGGATTCCAAACAAGACAGCCTGGTGAAGATAAATGCCTTAATCTTAGAGTTCAAGATTGTTTATAATAGACTCTAGAACGAAGTTACTTGTTTGTTGACAGGTATTAAACCAGGCTTGTCTCTCCAACCAACCGCTCCAAGGAGCTCTCTTGTCAACACTTCAACTAAAATATGAAGTGCTCCGTTCACTAGCCTTTACAGAAGAACGCTGTTCTAACTCACAGGTCACACTTTTTGAGTCCAGAACATCTGCAGGACAAAATAACAACTCTACTATTCTCACATTACGCCATAAATACAAATGTGATACTTAACGTTGGCGGCACGTAGAAGTAAGAACTATAATAATTACCCTCACCGGCGAGCACGGGCATGAAGGTGTCTTTCTTGTCTAGTTTAATTTACTTTTGACGGGTTGTTGAGCGTTATAATAACTGCCGGGTATAATAAAGTTAGTTTTCATCAGATCGTTTCCTATTCGCCCTTCACACAGTTGCGGATATAATTCCTCTAAATTATGCCTTGCACGTATTTATTCCAGATGAGTAGTAAAACTCAAGGTACACGAAAATGAGAAGGGGTAGGGCAACTATGAGGTAAAAAAAAATTACAGCGATAGTTTAGGACTACTTAAATAGTTTAAGGTGGGAGTGTAGGTAAAGCGAGAAAAGGCACGTGTTTTTACAGTTTTTAGGTCAAAATAAATTAAATATGGCTCAACCAGAAAAATAGAGTTTAATTTTCTTCACGTGGTGATATCAACAGCGCTTGAATATCCGTCAAGGTTGTCTTGAAATTTAATGACAACTTTTTCTTTTCCATTTAAAAGGTTTGTCAACTAATCCATATGCTCGTGACAGATATTCAACAACTGTTGATATCACCACGTGGACAAAATAAAACTCTGCGTTTCACTGGAGAAATTTTCATTTATTTTGGCCAAAAATAATTGTTTATATAAAAACACTGACATTTTCTCACGCTCCCACCTTAAAAGTACAATTTGTCTATCAAAACGAATGATTCAAATCAATGTTGATAAATGATTCTTGGACTTGGAACTTTGACTTGGCATTGAATCGATGCTCTTATCAAAGACATTTTTAGGATCATCCTAAATTGATTAAACTGCAGGGCTGGACACAGAACCGTTGCGACAAATCCACCTGTTGAGGTGAAAACCTCATTGCAGTGACTGCGGGAAAGTCGTTGGGATTAAACCAATTGTCTTCCGGGTCAGGGTCAAGCACATTATTCGTGCGGCCAACCCTAATTTTTTATACACCGCATCTTACCACTCATTCGGGTCATGAGAATGTTAAGTGCGATAGTGGGTTATAATGAGTAAAATAAAGTGTTTACGAAATGTACCCGCATTTACATAGAGACAAAGTGAGAAACAATTTATGTAAGAAACAGTCCGGGATTTAAACCTAAACCTTACTACCACTGGAAAATTAGACTAGACGAGACTGGAATTTATTCCGCGTGCCCACCAATGCATGTCCTAAATCCTTGTGTTAAATAGTAATACATATAAAAATTAAATAAATCATAAATCCTGTAGCTTTGCGAGAAGCCTATCTAATTATTACTTTCTCGCCAAAATCTCGGATAAATGAAGTCTTGTGATCACTAAAAAAAATTTAATTCAATATTTTGAAGGATAACGACGTTTCATGAGCCCGAAAAAGTGTTTTTTGCAACGCCAGTTGTCTGTATCTTAGCCTAAAGTTGAAATCATTTTACGGATCAGGCTAAAACTTGCTATAGTTATTAGGTTTTCATAAGGTTTCCCCGAGTAATTTTTGGAATTAGATACAGAACCCTAAAATTGAGTTTACTTATGGGCCAAAAGGGGAAAAAAATCTCTATTTTCTTGAGATCTGCTAAGCGATTTTTATTAAAATTGATGGTTAGGCACTGTTTAACATTACAAACTAAATGGTGCATCTAATTTTTTCCATGAAAATGAATTAAAGAGTACTTTATATGAGCGGATATCTCGAATTTTGATCATATCTCCACAATTATTGCAAAGTCGGTGCAATATTAGAAAAACAAATATTTATTTGAAATATATTTTTATAAAGCCAATAGTTTCTGAGCTATTAGCCAATATTTTTTTTAAATCGAGGTCTGGGAAATCGCCTGTTGATTGTTAGAGTCTTTGGTGAACAAAGATTTTACTTTTTTTTCTCATATGTTCCTTTAACGTTGCATATTATTTCATTTATGATACCCACCTCAGTGGCGTAGTTAACTAACGCGTCGTGTCGAGCTAGACTGCTAGACTATATTGAAGCTTCCCAGTTCCTAACTCATCAGTATCAGTGTAATTATTACTTAAGTGTATAACCCGAACGGGTAGACAGGTGCGGTTCTAAGTATTATTATTATTGTTATCTATTTATGATCTTTGGCGTAGCATGATGCTCTTTTTTCCATTTAATTCTTAAACAATATTTAATGAGTTTTCAGTGAATATCTTCATTTTTTTGTAAATAAACGAGAAAATCCGTACGGTGCACTGTACCATATATTTTTAGCGATTATTTGAAGGGTTAACGCAAGCGTTACGCAACTTTTTTTTTAACAACATGTTCTACTATTTGTTCGATATTATTATTATTATTATTATTAGCACCGCGTCTTACTACCCATTCGGGTTATACGCACTTACGCTAATGTGTAATGGTA
>CABFOV010000285.1:0-10217 GCA_902141375.1 Timema poppense
CTCTCTGAGTTTAGCTTTCCTTTTGTGATAAAAGTCAAATTCGACAAATCTAGAATTGGCGCTATGGATACAACGACCTATAATAATAATAATAATAATATAATATCACCGTCAAGATAATATGTGAAAAAAATATGGGAGATATTTCTGGTGAAAGCTATACACATATAATGATGATGATAATAGTGAAAGTAATAATAATAATAATAATAATAATAATAATAATAATAATAATAATAATAATGAGACATTCCGCATATCTTAAACATCCTATTTTTAGCTATAAGCAAATCTACAAGTATGCTTGCAGACCTTAATTCGATCCCCAACCAGAGGCACTAATTGATTTATTTCACAATGTGGTTTATCATTCTCTCTTCTAGTGAATGGAGGTGCATCCAATTACACTCCAAGCACCCCATCGTGTTTACTTCCTAAAATTAGAAAGTTTGAGTAGAAAAGTGTCAAGGCATACTAATACAAAACATTCTGGTCACAAGGGAAAAAAAAACTTCTTTGGGAGACGACCGAGTTGAATGAAAAGTAAGTCTTGCGAGTGATATACACATGTGATTACGTAAATATAAGTGGTACACGTCAATTTACGCCCTTGTGTAAACGAGGCAATAGGGATTCTCGCGCTCACAGATGAAACTACTGATCGAACTCGTAATACGCTCAGACGTGAGTCAACAGAGCGGATCTTGAAAAACAACGTTACATTCGAAGTGAGGGAAGGGAGGTTTTTAAAACTCCCACCCAGCCCTCTCCCCTCGTGATTCTCACTTCCCAGTAAATGCCCATCATTTGGAACGGCTTAATTTGTCCCGACTCATCTACATATGTACCAGAAACAATTATTCTAGCGCTGTGCTAGGAACGGTTCTCTTCACTGTTTTGACAGGCGATCCAAAGTTTATGTGATGTATGTGTGTGTATCTTTATCCGCGCACAAACACTACTTTCAATTACCTAAAACCACGCAAAACATGTTCGTTGGGGTAAAAGTGTAACATGTATAAGTTATAGCTACTAGCACACACTTTGAAATTTAAGCTAGAAACTACAAAGAATGATTAAGTAAATATATCTTAAATTATCCCACTAAGTCTCCATTGACTGCTGTAAGCCTAGCAAAATAATAGTAATTTTGTATTTAGCTTCCACTTGAAGAGAATACTTGTAAAAGCAAAACCAAGTATATTCTATTCACCGTAGGATTTGACTTCTGAAAGGCCTTTTTCCCTACCATAAATCTACTATATAGTAGGATATTGGTAGGAAAAAAAGACCTTTCAGAGAGTAATTCCTACCGTGAATGGAATATAAGAAACAGTATTTATAGCACCCGGTGTGTTGGCATATGTATATTTAACCTATTGTTAACTATAAAAAATTATCACACTAGTCAACATGCACGAACTTTCAAATCTGACACGGAAGATATGGGTTCAGATCCCAGCTTAGGCTAGTAATGATTATTTTATCATTAATGATGTATTATTCTTTCGTTTGAGGAATAATTAAAATAACTGTTCCTACCTTTAGCACCAATTAATAAATATAATATATTTAAAAATGAAATGTTCTTTGGGCCGATTATTTTTCCTGTGTTCTTAGGAATACAGCCATCACAAGTTAATGTGGCATGTTTTATTCGTTATCGTACATTTTAACCTTTAACGTTTATGTGTGATGGAAGAGCGCGCGAGATAAAGTTTCTATTTTTGCAGTTCTTATTATTATTTAGCACCGCGTCTTACTACCCGTTCGGGTTATACGCTTTAAGTACTAATTACGCTAATGGATTAGGAATTAGGAAGGTTTAATTAGAGGAAGTGAACCCGCATTTGCGTGGAGGTAGAGTGGAATACAATTTAGGAAATACCACCCTCAGTTCACCCGACCGAGATTCGAACCTTAATCTCCTCGTCCTCAGCAGTCGAGCTCAACACGACTAGCGCGTTAGCCACCTACACCACCGAGGCGGGTGCAAAATAATTCAAAGGGCACAATTTCTAAATTATATTTTATTATATGGTTTTATAATTACTTAATATTTAGGCACTGAAAATTTATAAAAATAATTAATGTAATATAGTTAAATTAGGTGGTTGAAATAAACCACTCTTAATGCACTTCATTTGAAAATTCAAAAATACTTTTATAATATTGTTTTATAATGATTTGAGTTTATTTTAGAGAAATATTTGTATCTTTAACCACCATTATTTATAATTTTAAGTTTGGCTTACAACTTTTTGCCCACTCACCAAGCCGGCTTAGTCTATAGTAGTATTTTGGTAAGTAGAAGTGCATTAGACGATTTTAAAAGTTACTAAATCTACTTTCATATATTCGTACATCAAGTCTTGTGGACCTCGTCTATTACTTTCTCTCTAAAAATAACAATGTTGTCAAAATAAAAGTTTTCATTTTCTAAAAGATTCTCCCTTGGATTGGATTTAGAACCATCTTATCTTCAAAGAAGAAATTACGTTATAGAATTAAGCAATGAACAATAATTACAAGAGTTTAATGGTAAATATATGTTGTGTTTCATACTCAATTGTGGTAGTATAATGTGTGTTTGTTACAACAATAATAATATATTAGTGATAAATTAATAACCAAGCTTTAATGAAGATATACCTAAATATGCCATTCTACAGGATAATCAGGGAAGGGATATGGATGCTGATCAGGTGTACTTAGGTTCCCCCCACCCCCCATTCTCCCTCCATTCTAATGCGGATATCTTTCCTCACAGATTAGATTGGTATACTAAGTCACAGGTCAGCTGCACGGTATGCTGTTGGGGGGCATACTTCTGGGGGAGGGATTTCTAGGTCGGTTTACCGATGGACTCCATTAACCCTGAAAGGTAGCAGTCTTACTTTGACGTATTACACTACGACCCTATGTTATAACTTACACCATAGTGGAATAATGAAAGGCGAGCTTGCTGGTAAACTAAGGGTACCTCCGACAAGTTATAGTATCTAAACCAGGTTCATAATAATGATGTTTGTGACGGATAAGATTAGATAGCTTTGTGTCTGATCCTTCACAAATGTTAACATTTAAATAACATATTTATTCTATAACGTATCATCCGTTAGAGTTCACTTCTGGCACAATTCAAAATATTGATCGTCACTCGTCACCAGCAACGCCAACTACTCACAGACAAATGCATCTTAGGTTAACGATAAACTATTTATACATGTCGTTGATTAGCTGGCTTTAGCTTGTCCACAGCTGATGCTAACCGTTGCCCACGTACATAGTTTTGCATTTGCACCGAGAAATAATAATAATAATAACAGGATCGGCGTCCAGCAAATGCTGTAATTTGTCCGTTCTGGCCGTAACCAACTACGCTGAGAAGGTTTTTTTTAAAGCAGTGACCGCGCCTTTTTTTTAAGGTGCTCTTAAACATTAGCCTACACTTTGTCCACCAAGATATGTCTTACAGCGCGGCTTAGAATTAAATCGCTTACGATCCAAATATCAGGCAGACTTTAGAAAGAAGGCGTTACTGAAACTGTCCAAACCGATGATATAGCCCTCAGGCATTTCACCCATAAGTTTAACATTTGAATATTTTTTTACATTGTTAAACCCGTGAGCGTTCTGTGTTTTCCAGAATTTACCCCCGAGGGAGTGTCCATTAGTGGCAGTGACTGGCGATGGGTACACAGGTGACTCAGAGTTTGGAGGCCGGGTCGGCGGAGTGCGGATGATACTCCCGTTGCGGAGTTCTGGAGGGTGGTGGGTGAGAGTATTGTTACAGAGTCCGGAAGGGTGGTGGGTGATAGACAGTATTGTTACAGAGTCCGGAAGTGTGGTGGGTGATTGTCCCGATGTTTCCCTGGCAACACAGCCACAACGCCGCCTTTGCGGAGATTGTACACAGTGCATGCCATGTCACACAGGTAAGACTCCTCGATTCTCTCGTAGGGTAGTACTTCCGTCACTCCTATCGTGTGGCAAGTAGAGTCTCAGAGCTCGATGTAGCCTCGCTCCTGTGGTATACCTCCGGAGTGGTTAACTACTTTGTAAATTACATGTATATTGTCCACAACCACACTGTGATTACTTTCAGTGATTGTATAGGCACGCCCCGCAATCGTATGACCCAAACAAATTAAATGAATATACCCCATTATAAACATGGTGAACGGACCTATGACTTAATACGCCTATACTTTACCGTAATTAACAAATATAATAGTTCGGCTATTCAATCCATCATGATATGCGCATTTGTACAACTGTCATTTTACTATTGGCAACATATTATTATTATTAGCACCGCGTCTTACTACCCGTTCGGGTTGTACGCACTTACGCTAATGTGTAATGGTAGGGTGATTGTGAGATGAAATGGAGGACCTACAGTATAACGTGGAATCCGAACCACGGTGGAGGCCTGGCATTCCCCACATTCACAAGATGTCTTGTCAGAGGTGAAGGAAGGGTTTGGTAATCAGATAAATCTGTGCCAGGACCGAGGATTGAACCCCGGCCGCCAGCACAGAAGTCTGACACCTTACCCCTAGACCACCAGGTCACTCTATTGGCAACATAAAGTCCTCCCAAGTCAAAGGTGGCTGCACTATCTAATAGCTTGAGATCTTAATTAATTAATCGCTTATATGTATCTAGTGATTTCCGCACATCCATCACAGATTCTGCCTTAAAATATGAGTGAAGAATGACCCTTGGCACGGTATGATTCATGGATAGATAAGTGGTTAGAGCATTGGCGTACTAAGCCAAAGGTCCTGGGTTGGATTTCAATTTAATGAATGTCAATTATTTAAATTACACTTTTACAAATCACGCAATAGTAAATATAAGGCTAAAAATGAAAAATAAATGTGTAAGCAACAAAAAATTGACACGTGTTTCAATGCTATTAGGGTGTATACCAACTACGTTTTAGGGATGATGAAGGTTGAATTTAGAGTAAATGTACCCGCATTTAGGTGGAGGGAGATTGGAAAACCATATAAGAAAATACCTCCTTAGTGCACCTGTTTGGGATTAGAACCCCGATCTTCCCATCACCGGTAATCTAATGTATTGTAAGAGTGACGCCTTATACCAATCGATCCCCAGAAGCGAATAAAAGAAAAATTTAAAACATTTTTTAAAATAACAAAAATAAATTTAACTCGATTATAAGTATGCGTGTGCACTTACTTCAAGTCTACCCCTCATCCGTATCCCTCAGATTAAGTAATTAGTAGCCCTTGCATTGAATTTACTTATCTAAAAAAAATGTGTTTGTTATTTATTTACTTACGAATTAATTTAGATTTGTGACATGTAAAAGCCCCAAGAATAGGCAAAAGTTGGCTGTCAGCTGTCAGTTTGCCAAATGTTGGAATCAATCATTTATATTTATGTGGAAATTGAGAAAATACCTTGGAAATATATCTACTCCTCTGCAAATGTATAACATCAATCAAATTGAATTACATGAGGAGGGTATGAGACGTAAAATACAAACACGAAGAGTTTAGATTTAATTTTAAATAGGCTCTCAATATTTACCTCACTCATAACAAAATTAAAAATTCAAATTAATTACTGTTTCACTAACTAATTTTTATTAACTCAATGAAAAGAGTTTCTTTAGGAATAATTTTGTTTTTGTACACTGAATATAGATTCAAACAATTACATAGTAACGTGGCATTATAGCTGGGGGTGTAGGCATATGGTTAATCTGTTGTTGTTGAAATGAGTAAATAAATTGCTCAATTAAACAAATAAAATTGAAAATCAAATAATTTCCCCTTTTCAAACTAAACCTTTTGAAGTATAATCCATTTTGTGCTAGAAGCTTTGTCGCACGAAAAACGTTTTGCGTTCCCAAGTCTTAATTGCCAAAGTTTCAATGACAAACTAAATGATACGGTGCACCGCACATACTTTCTTCTCTCCTTTGTCTTAGATAAATACATGATTTGTGAAAAGAAATAATACACATTGTTGCAGAAACACCGCAACAAAGAATATAAATTAATTATGCAATGTTATAAAAAAAACATCGGAAAAAGAGGAACGTCTATGTCCAACAAAGATCATGACAATTAATTTCAATAATTTTATTTAAAAAAATGTCAAATAAAAGATAGTCTATGTATTTTTAATAGCACTACAACTTTACAATGTTAAGTTATTTCTTATTTAAAAAGTTGAGAATGTATTATCAAAATTGGAAATTTACGTTTATATAAGGTACCCTTAAAGTCATTTTTATGGGAAAACGAGAATAGCCACTAAGTTTTGTAATGCTAAACAATGCCTAGATACAAAATGAAGTCAAAGTCGTTCGTGCGAAATTGGAGAAAATCAATTTTATCTCTTTTTCCCCTTCAATATACCCTTAATTTTAAGGTTTGTATATCCGATTCCAAAAAAACCCTTTGGCGAACCTTATTAAACCCCTAGATGACAAGTTTTAGCCCGATTGGTAAAATTGTTTCGCCTCTAGGCCGAGATACAGACACACACACAGAAAAGATATCGCGAAAACCCCTTTTTCGGTTTCAGGGCGTCAGGAAACGTCGACATTTATCAAAATGTCAAGTTCAATTTTTATTTATGATTATAATACTCTCTCTGAGGAGTTGAGAGAAAGTAAAAAGACCCAGTGAATCTGAATAACGCATAAAAAAATCCTGAAAAGAGGTAACGATTTTAAATTTAATTTTTAAGTTCTGTTAATAATAATATTACATTCTATTCACATGAGTTTGTAAACAAACTTTGTAGCTTTTGTAATGATTGACTAATTTTAACCCAGGTGGAAGTCAAGGGGTTTAAGGCGTCAGATTCATATTCTACTTGGTTGTCTTTGACAAAGATGCTAGGCTTCGAATCTCGGTGCACTTGAGGTTGTTCACAATAAGATTTTTGTGCGGATAAATTTCCTTTAAGTTAGTATGCTTTTCTCTTCCTTCCCCTTAAATTAAGGAGTTAATAAATAATATTTTAAAATAAATGAAAACCTATATTTTACCAAACTTACTTTAAAACAAGATACATTGTATTCAGGCGCGGATTCAGGGAATCGGGGTGGAGGGGGCGTCGGTAGACCCCCCCCCTGTAAAAGTTAGAAAATTAATACAAAAAACAAAATGAAAGTTCAAATTTTAGACAGAAAATACAACACAGATAAATTATACAATTTTTGATCTTTTTACGTGCAGGCACCTCTTAAGCCGGGTCCACACGTGCGTTATTTGTCCATGTTTATTCAATTTTAGAAATGACACGAAAGTGTGGGGAAAATATTATTGTTCGTGCGCGAATATTTGTTGTGCGTAGCGAGCAACGAACATTATTCCGCATAGAGACGGTTAACTAGCACACGTCAAAGAAGACTAATAATTGCCTGAGAACAGTTCATCCACGAATATCAAATATAGAATATGTGTGGACAGCAGGAGCGGCGGAACTTTGGGGGACTCTGCCCCGTGGAAATAATTTGCCCCTCTCTGGAATAAATTCTCCCCATAGATATATTTCAAATCCTCTGATATTATCAAATATGAAGCTGAAGATGGCCTTAAATCAAACTTTAAATGACTCTCGATGCATTATATTGTCAAAAATTTGGCTGAGAAGACAGCTTCAAATAATTACTAGACTAGAGGCATCTAACTGGCATAAAAAGTCAGGGAAACAAAGCTCTAAATAGCTTCCAAGGTCATCCAAATTTCAAAAATGTCTAGGGGAGGACAACTCCAAATATCTTTTAGATCCATGTCATTTTGAATAATTTTGAGGTGAGGAACACTCCAAATAGCCTAGTTTTTAAAATAATTAAATTTTCAAAATTTTGTCAGTGAGGGACCACTTCAAAGATTATCTTTTAAAGGTATTAAACTATCCTACAAAATTAAGGTGAGGATCACTCTAAATAGCGAACGATAAATTATTAAATGGCTTTGAACATAAATCTAACATTGTAAGTAACTATGTTATTTATATATATGAACCCCTCATAAAAATGATCTGGATCCGCCCCCGATTGTATTTAAATGTGTATATATTCATAAGGGAAAACATACAAGAACAGTGGATGTCAAGATTAAAAAATAGACGATTTAAGGCATACTTCGCGTTCAAAACAATAATATGAAGATATTCGCTTTCTTGCCATAGTTAACATATACTCGTATATATTCAGGACATACTCTAAAGTTATCAATAATTAAAATTGAATTTTATTTACCAAATTTACGTCTTTGTTAATCATTAGGACTTTAAGAATATTTATACTAATTGGGCGGAGATGATAAAGATGGAATTTTGAGGTAGTGTACCCACCTATTTTTAATTTGTGGGAGATTAAAACAATAATTTATGAAAAATCACCTTAATACGCCCAATCTGAATTCCAACCCCAAAACCATATTTACCTACTAATCAGACACAAATTGACTGACAGCTTTGTCCATGTACCCGTCAGTGCGAGTAAAACTAAATATCATAATTTAAAAAAATGTTTAGAAATATGTCAGAGTCTTTGATTTTCTTTCAATCAATTTTTTCCAAATTAGAGACAATTTGAGATATCTTTACTATTTACTTGTTTTGTTTCCAAGGAATATAAATGTCGGGACAAAGGTATTCATATTTTTATAAAATGATAAGTGATTGACCTTTACGCTCAAAATGGAGCTACGACTGGTTTTTTATAGCACCACGTCTTACTACCCGCTCGGGTTATACGTCTATGTATTAATTGCGTTAACGTCTTAGGGATAAGTAAGGTTGAATTAACAGCAGGGTACCCACATTTGCGTGGAGAAGGATAGTGGAAAACAATTAAAGAAAAAATACACTACAGTAGCCCCATGGCTTCTTTGGTGCTGACTGACAGTTCACAGCGGACGTCTGACAGTCAACGTTTAGGTATATACCTAAATTTTGACCGTCAGAAGTGACAGCTGTTAAACACATGTTTTTGCAGATCATATGGTTCGGCGTAGGGATACATAACTTGGTCTGGTAACTTTTCAAAGCTGTCAGTCAGCACCAAAGAAGCCATGGGGCTACTGACCAGAATTGAAACGCGATCTATCCGTAATCAGCTGTCTAGTCTATTGCGAGAGTGACGCCTTAATTAAGACCACGTGGCCAATGAAGCAGGTTGTTTTGATTATTAAAATTGGAACAGTTTTTAAACTTATGTTACACTATAAAAACTAAAGTCGGCAATGGAATATAATATTTTGGAAGTGGCCGAGGTAGGAAAAGATTTTGATCACATAAATAGTGGAGAACCACCAACCTTATACAATTATGTTACTTACACCTTTTTACACGTATTATTTTTACTTGGAGCAGTCGGAGACAAAAGATTTCCAATTTAAAATGCTAAGCGCTAAAAAATAGTACTAAGCTACAGCTGCCAAATTTTGCCTACCTCTACTAAAGTTGAAACTGTGATAAAAAATATGATGAAATTGTTGTATAATATACACACTATACAGGTTGAAAAACCCCGTTTTTTTAACCAACCCAGTTGGGTTTTGTTGGTTTTGTTGAGTTGTATTGGTTTTTTGTGGTTTGGTTAAAGACATTATATATGTTATCTGATTTAACCAATAATTCAAATATATTAATTATTCGGGATCAAGCGAAACATATTTTAATTTTAATATATTTACGAAAGGAGCAATGAGAGACATAATAAAGGAAAACAATAATGCAACAACGTAATTCTTGGTAACAATACTGTATAAGCTAGCATGTTGAAGAAAAAAAACTTTGTGTAGAAGGAATAGAAAGAGGTTGAAAGGGGAGGNATTTGTTGCTTTCCTTAAAAAGTAATAGCTTTTGTTATCTCATTTGCTTTTTTGACAAAGTATTATTTTTAGGACCTAGCATTAATACAGTATAGGTAACTTAAAATTATATTATCCTAAGTGAGTCACTAATTGAACACACGAGTATTATTTTGTTCAACCAATTATAACATATTTTATAGCTTAGTCTATTGTTTAAAATTTGTAATTTCAAAACTTGTGTATATCACCGTATACAAATCAATGTATCATTATTGGGTTTGAACCAAAAGGCTTTCAACAGAATGACTAACCATTTTCAAAAATGTATTAGATGATTCCTTTGTATGCAAAATATAAGTGGTTTTTTGAGTTATTTTAATAAAACCCAGGGTTTTTTTT
>CABFOV010000285.1:10337-31397 GCA_902141375.1 Timema poppense
GGGGGGGGGGGGCTGGGTAAAATTATAAACTTGACCATATAACAAATCTTTTTATACTAGGTAAATAATAACAAATGTATTTTGATAAAACAGATGAATACTTTATCTTCCATTCGGACGGCACAAACTTATTTTGATAGTGAGTCCCACATTACTTGTGCTTAAGGTTCCCGACTTTTTATAGACGATGATGTTGCATCCTACTCTTATGCAGGTTGATAGGCCTATACAAAGGAGCTAATTACCATACTCAACCAAAATTGATCCAAACTAACTAACCAAATCACTATTCCTTTCGTCGATGAATAGGCCTACAATCTCCTGTCTGGAGGTTCGATGTCGATGGTTTGATTAAATATTTCAAACTATTATTTATGTTCATTAAAGACATTTGTTACGGTATCATTACTGTTCAAATTTACAAAATATGACAGTTTTATCTGATGTTTAATGTTAAAATGATATTCAATTACAACAATATTTAAACAATATCTTGTCTTGAATAGATGAGAGGATTCATAGTTTTGCTCCCGATAAATTACTTGCTAATTTTTTCGTACAAAATATATTTTACCACGTAAAATTAGTTCTCGTAAAATATTGCAATAGAAACTAACCCAGTAGTTCCACACGTCCATTTGGTAATATTTTTAAGACTTGCTTTTCGGCGCAGGTTAAGGTTTTTCAGTATATAGCAAAAAAGAATAAAGTTAACTTATTACATTCTTCTTCTTCGACCTTTATCCGAAGACATAGTCCCCTTTTCTACTTCAGAAACCTCCCCCAAAAAACGTTACAAGATGAAAATCCGAATGTGCCGTAGTATTCGAGATCTCGTGAGAAATATGATTTCCCTCAAGTATGAAATGTAAGCACGAAATTATTATTAAATTTGACTTCATAATATTATTCTGGTACCTTAAACAAACCTTTCCCCGGCAGTGCATGTGTGCTCGACCCTTTTCCCTCTCTTTAGCCCTGTTTCCACATTAATCATAACATAATTTTCTAACAAGGGATACCACAAGAGATTTGGGCATGAAAGCCAAGGTCTAGCGGTGGTACTGCTTGCAGCTAACGTGCTAGAGTGGTCCAGCGAGCACAAAGCAAGTTGGGATTTATGCGAAAATGAGATGGAAATAGATTGTACGAAATTTAAAATAGGGTTTATATAACAGGGAAACAACTAAAATGGTAGTCCAGATATCAAAGTAATCCACATTTAATGAGGGGGTGGGCTATCACGGAATAAAGCACCTCTACATTATGCTAAATTGATCGCAACCTTATTGGTGGACAAACAGACTAAATGTCAATCTTATTTAAAATACAAAGATGGAAATTAGCTTTGGTTACAGATACATCTTTCAATTAAATTAGATGTAGATGAAAAATGACACATGGGAATTGAACCCGGGAATTTTGTCTTATCGCTCCGATGCTCTTCCCACTGAGCTATCAAAGAATTATTCAGTGATAAGGATTATTCTACATCCATGAATATATTGCCAGCCCTGCATACTGTACAGTTAAATCTTGTCCGGGCGAGAGAATAAATCTCAGCTCGAGTCACCGATATATGTGATTTAATACTGGATCAAGGAGCTCGTGAGTACACACAGCCATCACAGACTCTGCCTTGAAGTGCGAGTGAAGAATGACTTAGCACAGGGCGATCTCTGTAAGGCTCAGTGGTGAGAGGTCCGGAGTTTGATCCCCATGTATAGGTGTCATTTTAAATTATATTTCATTTAATTGAAAGGTTTTCTAACATGGTTTGCCGATGACGGAGAAGTCCGGGTTTTAATCACTTACCTCCATTAAAATGTAAGTGAATTTCCTTTAGATTGTACCTCCCTCATTCTACACCATTATAATAGTTAAAATAAGTATTGATCATAACATAGTAAGATTGCAGATTAAAAAAATACAATATATCACACTTGTAATTTTAAAATAACGGACAACTAATATCAGCATAGCTACATAAATACCCAGTTTAGGGTACGAATGGTCTAAAAACTTCACTCTCGTTTTAGACTAACCTGTTGAAAACGGGGAGGTCAGGGTTCAAAGCCCGGTCAGGTCTACAGTAAGGTTTTATTCCTAAATGGTTTCCCACTCTGCTTCCGAAAATGCGGGTAGTTTCCTCCATAATGCTTCTTTTCTCATCCCTAGCTCATTAAGAGTAATTAATATCTTATATGCGTACAACCTGGTGAGATAGTAAGACACGGTGGTAAAAAAATAAAGCTAAATAGCTACTTCGTCTAAATAAAAAAACGAGAAGTGCCGAATTAAATCGCTTAGTTCTAATAAAAACATAGTATTTGAGGAGTTATAGTTTAACACCTTGGTTCTAAGCATAACAGTGAACTACTAGCTCTAACATTTGAGGAGTTTCAAACCAAAGTTATTGGTTAATCATAAACGAACATTTATATATCACCAAATTAAACAACAACAACATAGTAAATTCTGATTGACATTTTATATCTTAAGATCCTAAAAATGAAGCTTTACCCGTAACTTTTCAATAGGAAAATAAAAAAATAAAATGTTCTGGTAGATTCTATGCATTGGCGGCTATCGACCTAGTAAGTAGGTGAAGAGCTGGGTTGAGGTAGACTATACCTATATCATACTACACACATACATAAAGCTATCAAATAGTGAGTTGGGGACGATTTGGATTATCAGTAAATGTTAAAGTCAACCGTAAATTATTCATTGATGATAATATACTGAAATTCAAATCAAAACAATTATTAGAAATCATATATTTAAAAATGTTTGAGAAATACTTAAGGGCATTGAATCACAAAGAAATGGGATATAGATAAATGTTTTGACTATAATAGTGAAGTATTAAGTCTATTAACTAATATGGTCTACAACATGCACAATTTAGTATCACATTCAACCACCAAGCACTGTAATCGATAAGTGATTGTGAGAAGAGGACTGGAATCCATGTTATTACTTTATTGTAACTCATTTGATGTTTATGATGTTAACATCCTTAGAGGAGATTAAATTTAAATGTGAACTTTAAAGTTCGGGAAATATTGATTGACGGAATAGATGGAGTTTTTTCCAGAAAAAGTATTCGAAAATTTTCCAAAAAAGCAAAATTTCAGTCTAACATTTCTAGATATTACGAGAGTTCTAAAACCCCTACAAAATATGTTCACCTATATGGGATGCGAATAAATAAGTATGAAAGCGTCTGTCAATTTTATCGAACAATAGTGAATAAACATACGTCATCGGAGGGCTAATCTATTGGGAGAGTGACGCCTTAGACAATGCGGCCACCGAAGCGGGTTACCCCCACTATTCAATGTGTCTGTCACATACACTTGTGGACACGCAGACAAAAGCATCAGTTTCATCTGGTTTGATTTGAAGGTGACGAGTAGGTCAGAGTTCGAATTTCAGCAGGGTTTACCAGAGTGATTTTTACTAAATAATTTCCAAATTTATCTTCACGCAAATGTGGGTACATTTAATGTTAATTATACCTTTATAATTCCTGTACAGTGGTGTAAATATGCGGATAGTCTGAAAGGTAGTAGGGTGCGATGAAAAAAGTAAAAACTGTCGTCGTTAATTAAGACCGAACTTTCGCAGATATTCAGATTTAATTTAATCAAAACTGGATTTGGAAAACATTATTTGAACCTGGAAATATTATTTTATACCCATTAAATGAAATTTAATTGAAAAATAATATTTTCTCGATCAAAATAATAAGTTGAAAAAACTATATCATGGTAGAAAACTTTAATTCCAATATTTTTTTTAATATTGACAATCAATATTTATAATCTAAGACTGATATAGCGAACACGATCCCAAAAAATTCTGAAAAGTCAATTTGATTTTTAATAACCCATTGTTTGATTGATGACATATTCAAAACGACAGTCACCCTATACCAGAAAATCCTATAAAAAGAACTTCGTATAACCTTTTTTTGAATAATTCACTTTACTTGAATTTACCTAAAATGACGTCGAGAATCGTAAAATCCGAAATAAATGCAAAACTGTCTAAAGGGTTACTAAAGACTTCTGACTGGTTTGTCTACACGTTTCCAGTAGACGAGCAAGTATGGGTGTCCCAGTAACTCGCCCCATGTAAACATTTGGGGCGAGTTAATGGTAAGACAAAAGAAATTGGCCTCCAGCTACTGGCAGGGCGAGTCCACTTGCCTCCACTTTTAATTTACGTGCCAGTACGCCTTCTCCTACCAACTCACCCTAAGTTGTGGACAGAAATTATTCCCCTGTAAACTCGCAGGTCCAGTGAATGCCTTGAGAGTTCCTTGCTTGAATTTGTCTCAAAAATATCTCGTTTTCTTCTATAGGATCTCGTGTTCGGTTGTTCGATCTTTTGACCATGAGGGGTCACTGGAGCGAGGAACAAACAAGTGAGATAATGATAATAATAATAATAAAAATAATAATGGCATGTCTGGGTTACATTAATGCTCAGTTTGCAGAAATATTAGCCAGTACTAATGTACCATTGCCCAAAGGATACCCAAATGTACTAATCATACATCCTTTTCGTAGGAGCTCTTTCCATGTCCCGATGGGATGAGAGGAAGATGATAGTGAATATGATGGAGTGAAGCCCATGAAGATCTTAGCTTAACTTATGCCTAACTAACCAAACCCTGGTGATCAAAGGGAATTATTTCCCTTTTGAGAACCAGCCGGGAATTGAATCGGGGACCTCTAGATCAATAGCCAGGGGCTATGACCCCTTTACCCCAAGGCTGGTCAACATTAAAATTAGTAGAACCATACAGGGACAATTAAGTATCGTGGACAAGGCCGCCCGTAGCAGACGTGTGACTCTGAGCAAACATCTATAATGTCCTCAACACTTTCCTAACAAGTATCCACCGTTCTTCAGAGATTGTAATAAAGAACAGCTATATATACATGCAAATACGAAGGTCGAAGACCCTACATGAAGAACTGTCCACTTGTATCCTCGTGCAAACAGATTGGGCGAGCTACTTGTAGAGGACAGGACAGCTGCTGGTTTGCGGAGGGCCAGTTACTGGCACACGTGTAAACGCTCCACGCCAGCAGCGTCTGGATTGTGCCAGTAGCTGGCATCCACTGAAAAACTTGTATGGGCGAGCAACTGGCGTACTGGAAGCGTGTAAACCAGGTATAGTTCCACTTGCTTCTCAGGCTTTCCATCACCTAAATATCCAAAAAAGTAAACTAACAATTCCCCGGTTTGAAAATGTACCAAGAGAATATGTATAAGTAGCTACCAATAAGTATGACATAACTGTCACTTTTAAAACTTATATGTGACGTCATAATCCCCCTTTGTACGTACGTTTGTAAACTCATACACACACACACACACACACACAAAATTAGTGAAACAAGTGAATGTATATAATCTAAAATATTTTCAATTCACTTAAGAGCCCCTACGTTTAGTGTTTTATACATTGTTCTTTGCCTTCTCTCAAAGGACCAGAATAAGTGATGATAATGGGAGTAAAACTTCACTCTCGCAAATTAGACTGTCACTTGAACAAAGAGAAATGTTGAACCTTTTCTGGGAAATTATTAAAACAGTTGGTTATTCGAATAAAGTCTCAAAAGGCAGGCACAGGTTGCCAATAAAATTGTTTATATTATTTGAATGTCAATACTACACACATGGTACAATTAATGTATAGTTACGTTTGTGTTGAAAGGTATAAAGTAGCTTTGTGGAAGGATATGGTAAATGATATATGATAAATGTATAAATCATAACACTATGTGTGTGTGGTAGTCAATTTATTATTTGTGCCTATAAATATGATTAAAACTAGTTGTGCAAATCTGAACATTTATTAATGACTATGCCATCGTAAACCTAATAGTGTTTATATGTAGGTAATATGTTGTTATAACTCAAGCATTAAATATCACAATGTCCACAATGAGTAAACACAGTAAACACGTAAGAGCTTGAATCAGGTTTTTTTGGAACTAGAATAAAAATACTTTGACCTACTGAGGCAACAAGCTCTCACACAGAAAACTGTGCATGAGCAAATCATCAATAGCTCGGCTAGTGATATATTCGATCCAAGCTGTAGTTCAGTGAGTGTGAACTATGGATCCCTTTTGCTATTTCAGTGATTTCTTTTAAAACCACAGCAGCTAATTATTAGTTAATTTATAGTTCACTTTTACCTCCAATAGTAAAGGCGATCGTCAATTTAGGCAAGTTTGGGTGGGCATCCGTTGAACTATGATTATGGACCGCAATAACAAAATAAGCCAAAATATATTGTCTCACTATAGCAAAGTGCACATTTTTATATATGAGTTCAAATATTGAGGTCAAAGCTCAGCTTTTGTTTTAACACTGTCACGCTTAGCATTGATAAGTGTTTAATGCCTTTCTTTAGTCGAAAGAGCCTATCGATATAAGCCGGTTATAGGTTTAATTCCCGTGGTGCCAAAAATATTTAACTGTGTAGTTGGGTTTGTTTCCTTTGACTAAGTCGTTGATTGAAGACCTGAGAACTAGTTATTGTGTATGGTCTATAACTATGTTAGAATATGTCACTTGAAGTTCGTTTACCCTGAAAGATTGCAATGCTCACCATGGGGTAACTTAAAAGAGTTGCCCATATTGTAATCAGTTAAGGTAAGTAAGACACCTTTCAGGATAAATGGAGTACATATTTGTGTGAAAACAAAAAAAATCCGTGAGAAGTGGATCTTGGACGCACCTAACTCTGAATGGTGGTCCGTAAAGGATAACAATATCAGGGTTGCCACTATTTTCTTATTACCAAATTCCCTGTGTTTTCCAGGTTTTCCAGAGGAAATTTTCATTTTTCCAGACGGCTAATAGATATTATAAATATAATTATAGAGGAATTTAATTTTGTTTTAAAGAAAATTTTAGAAATGAAGAGTGGTAATTGTAATTGGAAGCATGTTTTATTGTGCAAGAGAAACACATATTTAAGAATTATTTGGAAAAAGGATGAGGAAATTAATGACAAATTTTCTAGAAAGAAAAATTGGTTATATTTTCTGTCTACCCTAAATGTAATGAAAAAAAAAGGAAATACCAAAAATACAATTTTGAGTTTAAATGTGGTATCTATTTTTTTTTATAAGAATGTATTACTTTGTTTAGAAAACATGTTAAACAATCTTAATTATTGCATATGTACTAAGGAGTAATACAATATTATTGTAATGAATATTAAAAAAAGTCAACTCTCAGTTTAGCAGGGTAATGGAGGGCTACTAAACCCCGTTATATCAATTTCCACGGTAACTCTACAAACCCATTTAAAACTACCAAATACACTAAGTACTTGATTAATAAACGATATGACACTATCATATATAAATTTATCATAATAACTATTATTGAAAAATCAATCATCAGTAAAATACCTTTAAACAACGTTTTACCACAAACACAATTATTAGGCCTAAGGCCCAAGATACTAATTTTGGATCAAATCGTTAAAGGTTGTTTTAAAATATTTCAAGCTTTTGAAATAAATCACTCATCAGTAAACCAGCCCTTGATTATTTTTTTTTTGCGAAAAAACAGATATATGGTGTTATTTGGGAGGTCAATTAGTCCATATATATTTATTAATTTTAATCAAAATCGCTTGAGCCATTTTTGAAAAATATGGAATTCAAAAAAATCACTTATTAGTAAACTACACTTAATTTGAGGGCTAGTCATAATTTAAAAAAAGGCCTGAAGTATGGCCATATCTAGATATAAAGTTTTGAGTTCGAAATGGTTTTAATATCTTACAATTTTATGAGACGCTAAACTAGCACTAGGAATGATGCTATACCAGTATCGATAACGATATTTTATTAATATCAGTACTTTTTACCCAGTGTCAAAGGATTTTAATTTACATACTTTTCTCCTTTTACTTCCTTTATTTTTCTGATCGTTTATTAAATTTATTAATCTTTTCTTATTATTGCCTTCATTTTTCTGTCGCTAAATGATATTTTACCAGTATTGCATATCCCTAACACTGCACTGAACTGTGACCTAGGAGAGAAGAGCGGTAGTAGTGGGCTAGTCCATTTCACAGGGGGTGGGTGAGGTAGGGTAGCTATGCGCAGACACAAACACAATCAGTCATTTTTACAACAGACTAGTAGGCTGGAGGCAATATTTTCATAAACGTTTCACTTTACAGTATACTCCATTTTTTTATCCTGGCCACGGCGGCAACCAGCTAAATCCACATTTGCTAAATCGGGAGATGACTGTAGTAAAAATGTTAAAACCCATAAAGCTAAAAACAGACAGTATTGACACCTTGCAATTTCTAAAAAAATTATAAATAGCAAAATTGTAAGATAGGTGAGGTACAGTCTTAAACATCACGCTACAAAAACAATAATCTGGGATACTTACCTCTTTCAAAAGGAGTAATCTTTTTTAAACAAGACAAATAAGTTTAACACACCAAATTCCAAAGAATGAATTCATTCGAGTGGCAGGAGAAACACGTGCCAGCAGCATGGGCTTGATGAAGTTGGGGGATGGGGGTGGAGGAAGCCGAAAAGGCGCGGCATTTGCCGAACGAAAACGAGTCGTCTCAGTTGCACTCAGGACTTATCTCAAACTGATGAGGTGCTGGTAAGCATGTCATAATACGAGACGTGTTCCAATCAGACTGCTCAATTCTCCAGTTAAACATTTTAGTCTATATTGTTTCTACTATTTTAAACTTGCAAGCACTGTATTGCCCAAATTCACTAACAAATTCCAGTAAATTCTAGCTTTTTGGTGAAATTCCCTGTGTTTTCCCGGTTTTTTCCAGACACAAACAAATTCCCTGTCTTTTCCCGGTTTTCCCTGTTTTCCAGGTGCGTGGCAACTCTGAATATGTACTAGCAACTCGTGTATAGGCTAAGCCAAGTTGTTGTTTTTTCATACTCGGGCAACTTAACATCTTAATCCATAAGGTAGGCATGAAGAGGATAGTTTTAGAGGAAATTAATACAGATTAGCGTGAAGGGAGAATGGCAAAACCACACCAATTACATCCGGGCTAAATTTAGCCATCGGCAATCTAGCCTTTGCGAGCCTGACGTCCTGTACCAGTGAGAGTACGCTTGATAAAATTCCACCCACTACTTAAACTATACTATACAAACTTGAATATTTTTAATGTGGAATAATAAAAAAAAGTTATTAAAGTGTATGAGAGTACCTGCATTACTGGCCGCACTGTCTAAGGCGTCACTTTCACAATAGACTGGATTTTCGGTGTTGTGGAGGTCAGTGGTTTAGTACCGGTTAGGTATAATTGCATAATTATTATTATTTGTGTTTAGAGGCCCATCGACACAATGAGGTGATTAGGTCCTAATGACAATATTATTTTCCTGAGTGGTTTTTACACCCTCCCTCCAGGCAATTGCCCCTACATTTACTTTAAATGCTATCCTAATTCCTATCCCATTAATGTAAATATGCGGGTATCCGGGAGGAGTAGTAAGACGCGGTACACATAAAACAAATAGTTGAAAGGAATTAAAGTGAAAGAGAGCAGTGTTGTGAAAAGCTCCACGCTGGTTTTTCACGAGGCGCGTTTTGGTTCGCCCCAACAACAGCTGTATTTTATTGGTGAGTAGGCCCATTTCCGGTTAATTTACACCAAGACCATTCTTCTCCTTTTAGACGTTGGGTAGACGAAATGCTTGCTGCCCTTCTAAGGGGGAACGATTGCTTTGTTTTTCCATTTTAAAATGTTGAAACATCACTTGCAGCTCTCGTTTCAGGTTGTTTTTACAACTTTTTTTGAAGTTGGAAATATGAAGCGTTAATAAAACTTTTATCTCTAAATAGACAGTTTAAAATAACACAAGTTCACATGTGAGGTTTAACAGCGCACTTGTAACAAAATAAATAAGAGAACAATGTTAAAAAAAATCAACACCGTCGATAAATGAAGCGCACAAATAAATGATTCGGATGAACAAATCAATTCAATTAACACACAATAGGAGAAACATACAACACGAAGAATAATTTTATTAGTTTATAAATATCACACTAAATTCCAGTTTAAAAGTTGTATTGTAAGCCCTGGACGTGGTCGCGAGCAATGAGTTTTATAAGTATTGACCTCTGAGAAGATTGGTTCAAATCTCGGTTATGACAGATATTAGTCTCCACGTGGTGTTAAGTCAGCCAGGATGTATTGCAATTATTGTAAGCCATACATGTCTACCATTATTGTTTACAGATTAATTTTTCAGATGGTGACCTGGCGGTCTAGGGGTAAGGTGTCAGACTTCTATGCTGGCGGCCGGGGTTCAATCCTCGGTCCCGGCATAAATTTATCTGATTACCAAACCCTTCCTTCACCTCTGACAAGACATCTTGTGAATGTGGGGAATGCCAGGCCTCCACCGTGGTTCGGATTCCACGTTAAGCTGTAGGTCCTCCATTTCATCTCACAATCACCCTACCATTTCACATTAGCGTAAGTGCGTATAACCCGAACGGGTAGTAAGACGCGGTGCTAATAATAATAATAATAATAATAATAATTTTTCAGAAAATAAATAAAGAGGTATTTCCTCGATAAGGCTTGCCTAGCTACAATACTTGTCAAACTACAACACCAGTCCCCACTCTTGACATTATAATAGGCTTAGCCGTAAAAATAACACCATCGTTGAAGGTAGTCCTATACGCACAGGATTATCTGGAATGTAATCGAAATCAATCATAACCCCTAAATATAGCGGTAAATGAAAAAAAAAATGAAAGGAATAAAAATGGTAAAATGCAGTTTTGACAGGAATTTAATAACCAGTGCGTGAGTGAAATCAATATTTACACCTCCTCTCTCTTCCGCAGCCCCATTCCCCCCAACAAACTCTCCACAAATACAGAACACCATTCCCAACGGATGTTGATGGGTTAATAAATAAATGACAGGGCAGCTGAAACCATCCGATACGTCCACCGCTGTTATGTCAGCCTGGTCCACGCAAAACTAACTGCAGCAACAGGCCCGGCATAATGCAGAATGCATGTAACAACCTTCCTAAGTTCTGGGTTATATTTCCAGACCAAGTATTTCATCGTTGTGGGATTTGCCTGCGGCGGGGGAGGGTCAGGGACAGCCCAGCGTAAAGCCTTTTAGCTGCGCTGAATTATTCAGAATCATTTTGATTCCTCACAAATTCTAGTGGGTTTTCGAAGGGTGGAGGAGGGAGGGAGTAATGAATATTACATTGTTGCATCATTTGACATGGTATTACTCCGGATGGGGATGTGAAAAAGTAATACCACCGCAGGTATTTTGTCGACCACGTGGAACACAAGTATCCTATCTTCTGGACGACTGAATACAAATCCCTTAAGAGATGGTTGGTTTCCTGTTGAAATATGTAAAATAAAATTGATACAAAATATCCACAAAGTTTATCTAGAAATATTCCAAATACTTTTGTAAAGCATAAATAATTGATGAATTTATTTTACTCTAAGCCTATTGTATTCAAATATAATATTTTAAAAACTGACCCGATTAAGCAAATAAATAAAATATATATGCTTATTTTATATTTAAAGTGATTTTTACTGTTTTATAGTTAAAAAGTTAAATCCTCTTAGAGCATTAAAATCCAAAAGTAATACTTCATTTGTTCTACCCCGCTATTTTAGGAAATTCGATTACCAAATAATTTATTAAATTCAATCGATATTTGTATATTTTTTAATGAATCATTTGTTCTAATATATATATATATATATATGTGTGTGTGTGTGTGTGTGTGTGTGTGTGTGTGTGTGTGTGTGTATGTAAGTATTTACAATATTTTATTTATATTTAGCATTAATGAATAATTTTAAAGTTTACTATGTTATTTTAAACTAAAAATACACTATTTAGGAAAATGAATATAAAACTATCCAATTTTGTAAACAAACATCAATTTAATTTAACTTTTTTTTGTTTCAAACCCAGCAACAAATCGTCTGAGGCAATTTCCGACCACTTTAGAATTAAATATATTGTATTTTAGAGTGTGTTTTGAGGCAAAACCAATTGGAAGAACTAGACGCAGATGGGAAAATACAATTAGAATGGACCTGACGGAGATAAGGAGTAATGAGATGTAATGGATAGAACTAACTCAAGATAGGGATAGGTGGCATACTTTTGTAAGTGCGGCAATAAACTTACGAGTTCCCAGTGCCATGTAAGTAAGTAAGGGTGTACTTTGATCGAAATTCTTGGTAGAATTTTCTCTTCGATTCTTATGAATAACTTATTAGTTATAAAGTGATATTTTCTTATGTGTGTTTCTCCTACAAACAGGCGCAATGACTTAACACACCATTTTGCTGAACTATAGAACGAGTTTGAGTTAAAGGATTACATTTATTCTTTAAACTTCTAGTTCCAAGTATATATTATCCCCAATAAGCCACATGTTGAACGGGATACGTTATGAATAAACCCCTACAGCGAGTTTATAAGCGTTGACTGTATGTCGATAGCAATATCAAAATTATATTTTCGTTTTGTCTTCAATTTACGTATTTGTTATTGTCATTTTATAAACTAATTTAACAGTATAATGTATTACACACTTTGATCCAAGGTGTCAAACTCTATTAATGGTATCAGAGAGGTCAGGTTCGAATCTAGACCGGATGCATTGTGTGTGTGTGTTTTCTGTGCAATCTCTAACCTAACGTGTGTGCGCTTCCTCTAAAACAACCTTCCTCGTCCTTACCCCTTAAGATTAATACTTTAGTAACCAAGGTACTGATAGTATTTTTTTAAATACTGGCCATTACAAAATTACTTCCAAACTCTAATAAGCAAGCCACATTTTTATTTATTCAAGCCTATATTTAAAATGATCCAGCGTACATTTTCCAAGCACAAATATTATCATCCGAAGAGTTTAAATCCAACTTACTCTAAGAAGGCAGACTTACAACTTAAAGGCGACCTGGCGGTCTAGGGGTAAGGTGTCAGACTTCTGTGCTGGCGGCCGGGGTTCAATCCTCGGTCCCGGCACAGATTATATCTGATTACTAAACCCTTCCTTCCCATTTGACAAGACATCTTGTGAATGTGGGGTATGCCAGGCCTCTACCGTGGTTCGGATTCCACGTTAAACTGTAGGTCCTCCATTTATGAGCAGCAAAAAAACCCCTATAAACAAATACTAAATTATTTTACGCCCCATTTGAGATCGAACAAAGGTTGCCCGTATTTTTAGATAAACTTCCTAGTCACTTGGGTACAGAGTGTATAGACCGGCAACCAGCGCGCAGCTTATTTAAGTGTCTGAAATCCCTCAATGGAAAAAGAAGTCAACCAAAACACCAACATGTAAAGAAAAGAAAAAAGAGCAGACATTACGTGTAATCCTTTTATCGCCGTAAACTGCAGTGAATAAAGGATAAGAACAACGACACAAGGGGGCCATTCTTCAGATGTTAAGAAATTCCCTCACTTCTCCAAAATGGAGTTTCAATTTTCCTAAACCAGTATGTTACCTCATCCCCATTGTTTTGTTTTTTTCTAAATATCTCCGGGCATAACACATTTCCATTTCAATATTAATAATGTGAATCATTCAAATATTTTACATAGTGGGTGATTTTTAAAATAAAGCGCAATGTGTGTAAGTAATTATGATTTTTAAAATATAACTTGTTCCTAACAATAAACATTGCCAAATGTAGTTTCAAATTCTATTAACTTTCCCAATCAATTAAATTCTCCAATTTTTTTTTTTTCAGGAATTCCCATATTTAACGTTGAGCGTTACCATATGAAACATGGGCTTTTATTAGGCTAGATAGAGACAATATGTCAAAATCTACATTTCGTCTAAAAAAATTTCCCCAAAACAAGTCCTACCCTATCAGATATTTGACGTTATTTAATAATAACATGCTTACTAGAATTTTAGAAATTGAAAACAATTCAAAAGTACGTCATGAGATATTTATTTCATTGGTAATAGGTCTACTTAATTCAATTCTAACTATTTAAAATGACGTAACTCCCAAAATAACCCCTCTCTCCCCCCTTTAGAAGAAAGAGATCAAACACAAAATCTAGCTGTCAGATATGTTAAAACAGTGTTGACGTCAGTTTTGATGAATATATTGTTTTTTGTTTTTGTTTTTCATTTTCATTTATTTGAGATATTTATATTTGACTTGCGCTTTGTGAACCGACTGATTTTATCAGTACACGACTTATAAACTCACTTAAATTTATAGAAGACAATATCCAGCCCGTGGCGTTAGTTCATCACTGTGAATGGGAAAACTCACATTTCACCAATGATACATTTTTCGACTTTGCGAGGAATCAAAACCGGGACCTTTAGCTCAGTAGAAAGACACGCTACCAACTTAAGGTGTCGTAATATTTTTTGTTAAGCGTCAAAACTTAACAACTACCATTATTTGAATTACTTAGTTTTTTACACACATTACTTTTATCTTAAAAAGTTCAAACGTGACCGCATGAACTTTCCTCAAGTGGCAAACGCACTCAGATTGAGTTGAAATTTTAATTAATAACCTTTCAAAGTATTAAGAGGTTTTTTTTGAGCTACCTATTAAACTAAGCGCAACCTGTTAAAATAAATTCAACATGACATTCTGTATTAGATTTTAGACAAACTGCATCACTAATGATCTCATGTTATTATTGCTAAAACCTTTTCTATAAGCTTAAAAACGACTTAAAATATTTTTTTTAAATATACCGCTAAGGAGATTAATCACGATTAAACACACTGACATTTTCCCGGAAGAAGGAGAGAAAACACTTATTTATTTAAATTAACGTGAACTTTTTGATCTAGCACAAGCTTAATTTAATAACAGACATTGTACCCAATCTCAAGGCCGTGAAATTGTCACTGTGAAAGGAAAAGCCTCAATTTTGTTCGGATATGCCAGGAATCTAAATTGTGATCCTTAAACAAACCTGCTGAGCTAAGGTGTCGGACATAATATATTTTTAAATCAGCTGGGTGAGTTCGGTCGTAACTAAACCCAGAAATTACTCGTCCATCATTCACACTAGTGGTGCAATGAACCTTGATGGCTACTTTGATCTTAACTTTGCTTAGACAACTAAGAATATTATCGACTCATCTTGAATTAATTCTAATATAAACATAGTTACCGGATTCTAAGTTAGTAAACTGTTGCTCAATGAAAGGAGAATAAGCCAAATAAATAGTAGCTCGATATATTTCCGGTACTCACCGGAAATTCAATCACTAAGGAAACATGCTACTAACAGAGCTTACACATAGAATTTTCTGTTCAATATTTTGTAGTTTTTGTAATAAAAATGCAAATGGGGGTACATTTCATCTGAATTCAACCTTCCTCATCCTTAACTCATCATCGTAATTAGTACATATGAGTATAACCTGAACAGCTAGCAAGACGAGTACTAAAGAAAATTCTACAATGCGTTATTTCAAAATATGGTTCACGCTTAAATAAAATCGAAAGACTATAACATGGTTCATTTTCCTTAAAACCCTATTTTTTGAATCTTAATGATAAAATAAAATGTGCGAAAATGTGATACTAGCTTACTTTCAACGACCTTTTAAGCATATGCGTGGCTATGAGACTAGGCTTGATGAAAAAAGGGCTCTTGATTTAGCCTTTCTCTAACGAATGCAGCGATTTTTTTAAGCGAGCTTAAGATACATTTTTTTGTAATTTTCTTTTCCCGCTTTCTTAGTGATATGACAGAGGGTGTTTGTAGGTTAAGGGCAGAAGGAAGTATAAGCTTAGACAAAATAGAGCACCAGTTCCATACAACAACACAGACCATTGTATTTTAAGCCGTGTGACCTGACAGCGATTGATACTTTCTAGCTGACCGAGACGGTCGCCTTAAGCGGTTTGTTACTACAAAACTGAACGGCCATTAAAACCTCTCAATTTAGTCATATACCGTCCGAAGCATCTACATGAGCTAAAATGCGCACTGAGCGGATACAGTAATGACGTCAACTCCCCTTGGATCCACAAGACAGCCTTAAGAAAATAAACAACACTTTCCGCTTGATCAAAAACAAACAATGAACCCGTTTACGAGAATCTAACATTTGGAACAAGAATGGACGGGGGGGCTCTTTGAAATTGTTACGATACGTTTCATCCTGGCGAAATGTTACAACTGGGACATCGCTTTGTAAGAAGCTGAGACATGGATTCTGAGGGGAAAAGGGGGAGAAATATTTTAAAATCTGTGATGTGGTACTAGAGGAGAATAAATAGGATAAAGTGAACAGATCGGGTGACTAATGAAGAAGTTCTAAGAAGAGTAAATGAAAAGAAAACCGTTATGGAGGTAGTTCTATGAAGAAAAGTCAACTGGATGGGCCACATGAGAAGAAATGGCTTAAAGGGTGATTCCATGAAAATCAAAGTTGAAGGAAGAAGGGGACAAGGAATACGTCGAATGCAACTGATAGATAACTTCAAACAAGGAAAGAAGACAAAGATTCATTATATAAATAAATAATGGTACGACACAATCGAACAAACTTTCTCATACAATGTAGAACTATAGCTTGGAACAAAATTTTCAAACATACTGTAGAATTTCAATCAAAACAAACACATCACCTTGTTAATGACAATAAACATTATTATTATTATTATTATTAGCACCGTGTATTACTACCCGTTCGGGTTATACGCACTTACGCTAATGTGTAATGGTAGGGATGTAATGGTAGGGTGATTGTGAGATGAAATGGAGGACCTACAGTTTATCGTGGAATCCGAACCACGGTGGAGGCCTGGCATTTAATAAACACACTTCATATACACATGTTAAGCAAAATTAATCAAACATTTTTAACAAGTTTCAAATGTTCAAAGCTTGGTTATTTTTAGACTACCCCCAAATTATTTTGTAAAAATAAAAACACATTATTTTATCACGAAAATTGATTCCTGGATATCCATTTTGAGCTAAATCTAAGGCCGTTTTTAAAAATTTCAAATTTTCTAAAATTTGTCATAAGTAAACTACCTTTAAATTGATTTATCTTAGAAAAATAAACATGCATTAGATCTATTATTTATTACGTAAAATATTTATCAAATATCAATTTTGAATAAACCATTGTAAATATTATTTAAAAATTTAAAAAATAATTCATCTCTAAAAATGTACTACTGTAAAGTTACATTTTTAACAAAAATAGATATATATTTATGTATATTGTGAAAAACTTACCAACTACCCATTTTGAACCAAATCGTTTGAGCCATTTTAAAATATTTCAAATTTATATAAAAAAATTAATCAGTAAACTACCCTTTAACGAAATTGTTTATATAAAAACAAGAGTACACTTTTATTTGATAAATCAAACATTCCCCAGATGTAAATGTTAAACAAATTCTATTTTAAAAACAAATACATTTTTTGAAATTATTCCAATTTTCAAATATCACTAATCAGTAAACAATCTTTAAACCCATTTCTACCCTAAAACCAAGTAGCTTATACAGTATCATTTGAGAGATTATACATTCATTAGATATCAATTTTAAACAAAATCGTTAGAGCGATTTTCAAAAAATTTGGAATAAAAAAAAATCATTAATCAGTAAACTACCCTTAGTTCAAGGGCTAAAGTCAAAATAAAAAAAGTCCCGAGGCATAGCAATATAATACAGTATCTAAATATCAAATTTGAACAAAATTCATCACACAGTTTCAGATATGTGGCCAGGGAGTCAGACAGAGAGACAGACAGTGCGTCAGACAGATAGACAGAGAATTGTAAAACTTTTTGGTTTTGAGCACGCATAATAAAACGTATAAATTCATCATAATCTAGGGGTAAAAAAGTCCACGTTTAAAACACTTTCTCTTGAGATGAGAAAGTAAAGACGTATCTATCGTCGGTACGAAGATTTTATGCAGACGAACAACAATAATCTTCATAAGAGACCAAGAAACAAACCGACGGAGATGTAGGTTACTATGTGACTCATGAATATGTATCTAAATGTATGACGGATTTTAACTCATAATTTACAGGCGTATCAAAAAAATATGTCATATTTTGCTCTCACAATTATTACTTTTACTACCCACTGCATTTGAATACCCGTTCAGACTGTACACATCCATTAGTTAAGTTCAGGCAAAAGGGATGAGGAAGTTTAAATTTTAGAGGAAATATTACCGCCTTTGCGTTGGGAGGCAGTGGGGGGAGTGATAAACTATTTATGAAAATCGACCCTTATTATGACTGACAAGCAATCCATTCTAATATAAAGTTACGCGTTAGATCATGCGACCACCGATGCGGGATTGACAAATTAAAAGTTCCAGTAATCGTATTGGTGTTCCATGGTGACTAAACAGTCTGAAGGAACTAAATGTATATAACCTTGTATTTTACTAAAATGCTAATCTTGTGTTTACTGGATCTCTGCCGCGGTCAAGAGCATTTCGTCTTAGACACTGCCCTTCCACTCTGAGAGATTCCGGTCTGAATCCCAGTTCGTTTGAAGTTTAATCTTTCCGTGGCGAGAGAGAAGGTGGGATGTGAGTAATGCAAAAGTTAATTTAAAGTGCGTACTCCATGGCGTGAGCCCGCAAGCGAGCTATACTGACCAAGAAGCTGCCGGTGATAGTGCCGAAATTTGCGGATAGAAGGTGTCATTTGGTCAGCACAACAGTCTCTCAGGCTGTTTATCTCAGTTTTATAGACTGGAGCTGCTACTTATTTATTCAAGTATCTCCTCATTTGTCCTCACGAGGCTGAGTTGAACCCGTTCCAGACTCACTGCTTCACAGGAAAATTCTTGTAGTGCCAAGGCTCAAACCCGGGACCACTGGCTCTGTAGCCAGGAGTTCTGACCACTAGTGACTAGACCATAAAAGTGGTAAAAGTGCGTACTAAGGTGATTATAAGACAGCTTGCGTTTGTCCCTTGTAAATTAAAATAGTGCAATTAATAACAGAAATGACCGATTTCGTTCTGAGCATTCCTAAAAACATTCTATTTTTATTAATAGAGATAAATTCAGTCCCAGTGGTGAAGCTTAACCTTTTTAAAAATGAAGCCAGAAAGCTACACCATAAAGATACGTCCAGGAGTTTAAGAAATGGATTTATTGCTGTTTTTATTAGCACCACGTCTTACTAACCTTTCGGGTTATACACCTATGAACTAATTACACTAATGGCTTAGGGACTAGGAAGGTTTAATTTCGAGCAATGGGGAAAAAACACACTTAGCGCACCCGACCGGGATCGAACCCCAATTTCCCCGTCTTCGGCAGTCTAGTCCAACATGAGAGTAGCACGTTAGACCACGCGGCTGCCGAAGCGGGTCGGTTTTTATTGTTCTTAGTGGATTCATGTCATTAGTATTGTAACGTCCCTATCCTACTTCTGACAAAAATGTGTAAGGTCACTGGTTTTATCTGGGTGCCAGGTAACCAACCCCACTACAGCACTACCGGGGCACCTTCGGGACTTACATGTTTAGGATGGACCCCGAGCGGTAGGGGTTAGAATGGATGGTTCGTGGGGAACGAGACTGGTGAGTTAGTCCAATCAGATAAATTTATTAATCTAGTCAGATGCTAAACTACTACTTGAGTCACCGAGTAGACCTTCCGTGACGAGGGAGCAGACACGATAACGGTCTTGCAACCTTTCTATAGACCCGCGATCGACCCTCCGGCGGGGTGAACCACCAGATCACATTTTATACCGTCATTTCGTCATACGTGCTATACTTCATTCACGGGAGGAGTTTACCTCTGAAAGGTCTTTTTTCTTACCAATATCCTACTATATAATAGCTTTCTGGTAGGGAAAAAAGTCCTTTCCCAGGTAAACTTCTACCGTGAACGAACTTTAGATACCGCCACACATGTACTCAGCATGGCTTCCTACATTCAACAACAGTGTGTTATTATCACACACAAAACTTGCTGATCTCGATGTTCACCAACCAGGAAGGCCCATCGGTCGCACCGTTCTCGCTCGTCAACAGGATGCAAGCTATATGAGCTGTATGCTACTCTCAACAGGATGGCAACTCAATACTCTTGGCTTCCAAGGAAATGTACAAGCGTGGGTTAACCTCCTGCCAGAATAAGCCTTAAAATAATTATGCTCTTACAGTATATTATTAAAAACACACCTGAGTATATATACAAAAACTAGATTGGTGATGCAGTGATTATCTCAAATGTTTTAGTGGCCGTTGCCGCGTGTCACGAATACATTTTTTTGCACCACGTCTTACAACCCCTACAACATTTATACTAATAGGATAGAGATGAAAATTAAAAAATAATTTAGAAAAAATTTACCTATACTTGCGTGGTGAGAAAATAGAAAACCCAGTAAGTAGAAATCATTGTCAGTATATCCAGCCCGGACTCGAACCTGAGCCTCCCCATCATCGGCAAACTGGACTGGACGGGGTTGATGCCTTAGCCCTCGTGCCCACCAATGCGGGGAGAGGTCAGGAGCTCCCGACATGTTATTATTTCTGGTTAAATTTGTGGAAACCTTTTACTCTATGTGTCCCATTTAAGGTTGACACAATGGAGTCCAGAGTAATTGTATTATTTATTTGAGTTAAGAATATGTTATCTCATTTTCAACAGTTAATATTAGTAATTATGGATTCTAAAACGTCTCTCTGCTGTTCAACCCACGACTTACCGTTATTCCTACCAACTAACAAAATCTTTTATTTGTTCACCGATGACGTCACACTAACTTGAAGAAGGTGACGCAGCATTGTAGTCTCACTAAGGCTTTAACATAAATTAACGGCTGTACTATAACTCAATAACGACTCAAAAGTTTTACAACGTGTGCCCAGGCAACGTGTAGGCCGCATTTGGGATTTTTTGTTTAATGATTTCCGACCCCCACCTCTTCCCACGTAAGGGATCGTAAGATTTTCTACCGCTTCCCCCCCCCCCCCC
>CABFOV010000285.1:32551-56456 GCA_902141375.1 Timema poppense
AGGACCTACAGTTTAACGTGGAATCCGAACCAAGGTGGAGGCCTGGCATTCCCCACATTCACAAGATGTCTTGTCAGATGTGAAGGAAGGGTTTGGCAATCAGATAAATCTATGCCGGGACCGAGGATTGAACCCCGGCCGCCAGTATAGAAGTCTGACACCTTACCCCTAGACCACCAGGTCACCTTAAGATAAATTAAACTGAAGTGTAGACTTTAAAACTTTAAAACTTGGGATCTCTAAATTGAATTCGTTTCAATTGATTGGGTAAAATATTTTCCGGAATTTTTTTGTTTTTTGTTTCACGTCTGTAACCGAGCGGGTTTCACTCAATCCTAATTGATTGAAGATAGCTAGATGAAACAAACCTTTATGAGGAAACTGGCTGAAACGGAAAAATGGAGGATGTCGGGCTATAAGTTTCCTTTATGGTTTCTTCGGCAAGTTCATTAAGAGATAAATTATAAAATGATATAAGCCATGTTAATATTATTTCTATTTAGATAGCATGGAAATAAGCGGGGGGGAAAAAACTAAGGTGAAATCTGGATAACACAATATTTTATTTTATGTTGAAGTAGCTACATCGTAAACATCAAATACTTTAACAGAAGTCGATTGATAATTATAGTACAAATTTATCAGATGAATTTAAGGTCTAGTCAAAATGCCATTGAATTATAATTTGGTAGACACCTTCAGGGAACAGTTACCGACTTATTCAAGCCCGCCAGTGTCGCGGGACACATGTTGGGAAAAAAGTGCTTGGCTTTACTATAACCTGCGTTTTGTTCCATTAAAGTGTAATACCCCTGTCCATTTTACAAATTCCCCGTAGCACTTAAATCATTCCATACAACGTTAATGCTTTACGGGCCATATTACGCTACCCTCGCAGCCACTACCGGCGTGGCAACGAGTTCCACGACTCTTTTTTTCTTCCATATATACTTTTATTGTTTTCAAGAGTCCTATATTTTGCTAGATCAATGTGTAACGCTGAGATAAAAGTTAGATAGGCTGATACCTTAGCCTAGTCAGTAACGTGTCTGTCTACTGAGCAAAGGGTCCGGGGTTCGATTCCCGACATGGCTGAAAAACTTATAGTTGGTGAAATGAATGTGGGTTTACCCTTTCAAATGGAGGAATAAACGGCCAGAGGTTGAATGTAGTCTGTTCTATATTATTATTATTATTATTATTATTATTATTATTAGCACCGCGTCTTACTACCCGTTCGGGTTATACGCACTTACGCTAATGTGTAATGGTAGGGTGATTGTGAGATGAAATGAAGGACCTACAGTTTAACGTGGAATCCGAACCACGGTGGAGGCCTGGCATTCCTCACATTCACAAGAGTCTGTTCTATAATTATATAAGTTAGTTTATAAGTCGTGTGCTAATATAATCAGTATTTTTAGAAAGTGCACGCCAAGTACCTCAAGGAACTGAATGAATTAAAATTGAATTATTTGTCACTTAATGTTTTTTGCCCGATACGTTTTGACACAAGGCTTATTTAATGGCTTAATATATGGAATAAGGATGACGATAGTTAGAGGAAATGCACCCGCACTTACGTAAAGAGGGCATGGGAAAAACCACAGGGGTAAACTACACCCAGTGAAGTGGCGTCCTCATCACCCGTAATCTAGTCCTATACGAGCGTGCTACCCGTGCGCGTACCCTCAATTTATTTTAATAAACGTAAGAAAATAAATAAGCAGGAAACTCGATACTATTCTACCATCTACTCTTAATAGCTTTAAATATTTTAAAGACAATTTTAAAATAAAGATATGTTAATTTAATTAAAAATTAAACAGGTTTTAACAGGGGTTTGTCACGATCAGGATAATCGAAGCGTTGTGCTTAAAACAATGTCCAAACCTATTTGAGAGACTTTGTTTCGAATCTCAAATGGTATTTATTATGTACGGGAAAAACAGAGAGGCAACAAGAAATTTGGAGTTCATTACATGCTTAGTCCTAAATTCGAACATTTGAAAAATGATAACATTAACAGTGAAATAGAACCCGTGACACTTGGTTTAGAGCGCCAATGTTCTGTGATTGAGCTGACCAGGATTTAAGCTCAGTAGTATATGACTAACGCACCAAACCAAGGGTCACGAGTTCGATTCCCATGTAAAGGTGTAATTTGTCAATTTACGAATATGATGTTTGATGCGGCTATACCCGTAATCATTTCCATTGTATAAGCATCGATAGTCATATGCAGTTAATTTTACAAGCGCAGACTTACTTCCATAAACTCTGAATGTTAAATCATTAGAAAATAACATTCCATAGAATGCACCATAATTTTCTATCTGCAAAAATTTTCAGTGAGTAATCATATCCCGCCAAAACTGTCATAGCTTTCAGAATTGAGTGGATATTTTCAAACCAGGAACTTTTGGTTTAGCACACCAATGATAGTAATTCTCCAAGATCAGCTCGTGCATAAGGTCTTACAAACATCCTTATTTAAGTCCCTATACCCATGAATTTATAAATACCTGTACAAAGGAAATTTTACCTTAAACTTTACAACACATATATAGAAAACTTGAAAATATAATAGTTATCAAAACCATTTTAGAAAAATTGTTATTTATTTCACACAATATAAGGAAAGTGGCACAAGAATGTAGGTTACCCAAATAGTTACCTTAATCGCTGTCGAGATTGCAGAGTAGAGGGAGGGTTCACATTATTATTGTACAACAATAAAGTTTGACATTCCTATCTATGGGCAAATGCAACAGCTTCTAATGCTCTACCGTCATATTAGAGTGGAACCAGCAGTGTAGATCACGAGGAGGATTTGGCTAACGAGGCGTTGCACGTGAGGTGATATTTTTCTTCACATAGATGTATTATACATCCCCTGCCAGTACATTTATTCATAAGTCACGGTTTAAAATCCTGCAATTATTTTTCAATATTCCTTTATATAAAATGTAATTTAAAACAAAATAAGATAATTTGACTATGGAAAGACTTTGATATAATATTACCTATGAATAAAAGATTGTAAAAAGTTCATCAAACAACAAAATAAAATAGGTCATCTTTGGGTTTGAATATCTTAAATACAAAGATAATATGTTTCCAAAGAGAATTTTAATATATTATTATTATTGTTATTATTAGCACCGCGTCTTACTACCCGTTCGGGTTATACGCACTTACGCTAATGTGTAATGGTAGGGTGATTGTGAAATGAAATGGAGGACCTACAGTTTAACGTGGAATCCGAACCACGGTGGAGGCCTGGCATTCCCCACATTCACAAGATGTCTTGTCAGAGGTGAAGGAAGGGTTTGGTAATCAAAAAAATCTGTGCCGGGACCGAGGATTGAACCCCGGCCGCCAGCACAGAAGTCTGACACCTTACCCCTAGACCACCAGGTCACCTACAATTTTAATATAGCTTAAAAATGTGAACATATATTATAGTTTATCTTTTATTTAGGCTATTCGTCCATAAATCCTATTCCACACATGACATGATTATATAAAATGTCTAGAAAGGACGGGACATATGTATTTGAAGAAGTATTAAATTTAAGGAATATATTTAAGAGGTATAGACACACACACACACACGCACGCGCGCACACAAAAAGCAAAATTAGAGTGTACAAACGATGGGAGATCACGGGACCTTTGTTAAGATAATAATAGGTTGCCAACCCCTGGCTTAGACCACGCGGCCACCGAAGCGGGTGTCAATTTATTGAGCAAGGAAGTTCAAAGAAGAGCCACAAATAAAAGCAGGGCCGGGTCCGTCCCTAAACGTCAAAAGTATCTAACACAGGAAGATCGGGGATCAAGGCGACAGGAAGCGTGTTAGCCCCACGACAGGAAATAACACTTTCTGCGGTATAATGTGAACCCGCCATATCTGAAGGCAAGTGGTCCTCCAGGAAAACCAGGCTTCAAGTCAAACAAACAGAAGACCGTCGACTGGCGAGAGGGGAAGGTAGGTAGTTAGGTAGGTGTTGAGAGGCGAGATGCAGATGTAGATGTCTACGTGCGGCGGCGTCTTCGGGTCAGGCAGTCCTCGCGCGTTCACCGGGTTGCGAGGGCGTTGTGTACTCAGCCGGTTTACCTGTCCATTGGCTTTGATGTGACGTCGAGGCTGTCGGATTCAGCCGAGCGTGGCAAAGGGAAACATTTACATTTGAAGCATTTGCTGCCACCACGTGTTGACATTCGTATTTATAGGGAAGAACGTTTTTAGTGATGAATGTAATTTATGTGGCGCTGGGAGTAAAAATAGTAGCGATTTGATATTTCTATAACAATTTGATCCGTAAACATACATCATGTGGTAAATCAATATTTATGTGTGGAAAAAAAAAGTAATAATTAGTGCTGCTTACGATGCAGCTGATTCTAATATGAATTACACACGAGTGTGTTTTCTACGATCGTGTGAATGGATGGAAAAAACTTACAGAACCTGTTTAAGCTTCAATTTATTGGATTGGCGTCCTTATTTTAATAAGTGGTACACCTGGTAGATTGTAAGCTTGGCTAACCTCATAACATGGCAGCTAGACTTGCATCGTGGATAGATGCCAACCTGATATCTAAAAATATATTATAATTCATTGGGCAAGGAAGTGGCTAATTTTGAGAGGCCAATTTATTTATTTTTAAAAATATACGAGTCAAGGTAAAAATAATACCATCGTCAAGCGACACAAGTATTGCTGCTGATCAAGTGTGTAGAATTTGAATGGGCCGGAACGTTTGTGAATGAATAAGATGGGGTTTCCCGACATTAAGATAAGCGCCATGACGACATTGATATGTCTATTTGTCGGCGGCGCGGTGCAAGAAGACGTGGACGGTAGTGACACGTGGACGTTTAGTGCACAGGATATTATGGGAGAAAAGGGGTAAGTGCGGACATAGTCTTCTTTATTATTATTATTAGCACCGCGTCTTAATACCCGTTCGGGTTATACGCACTTACGCTAATGTGTAATGGTAGGGTGATTGTGAGATGAAATGAAGGACCTACAGTTTAACGTGGAATCCGAACCACGGTGGAGGCCTGGCATTCCCCACATTCACAAGATGTCTTGTCAGAGGTGAAGGAAGGGTTTGGTAATCAGATAAATCTTTGCCGGGACCGAGGATTGAACCCCGGCCGCCAGCATAGAAGTCTGACACCTTACCCCTAGACCACCAGGTCACCCATAGTCTTCTTATTCCCTGGTATTTACCCTTACTCTGAAAAGTGGCACATTTCCTCTGTAAGGTCCTACTCACTATGGTGTAATGCGTTAAGATAGAGTGCGTGTATCTTTCAGGGTAGATGAAAAGCCACGCATTTTTCTTATCTTTTTAGACCTTCCCAAACCCCATATAACACCAAGTAGACATTTAGCCTGACCCCTCTTCCCTCCAAGCCTGTATTACCTTGCTTTTCAAATCAAGAGTGAATGAACTTGTTTCATGGGGAAGCTTTCTTTTGTGACATTAAAAGAGGGACCTAGATTTAATACTACTTAGAATAGGAGGTTATAAGTATGCTTACCAACGCAACGGTGAGAACATGAACAATAATATAATTTTTACATTAGAATGTTGGTATATTATTTGTCCAAATGTAACAATGTGATGTACCCACCATAACATTATGTAGACATTAAAACTCTCCCCTTACCATTCTTAACAGCGTCACGTGGTTTACGGATGACCCCCATAGCTGGAAATAAAACATGTTAATAATTGGATATTTAGGGTGTTAAAAAAAGGGTTCCAAACTCTAAGATTTTGTAGTATTCATTAAAATTAGTAAGAAAGTGTCGGTAAACCTTAGTCTGCAAATCAACTCAAACAGAGATACAGCGATTTTTTTTTGATAGTAAAAATTATGTTATTTGTGTTTACATGGCACAAATTTATTACCTTATCACAACAGAAGACGTTCGACTCGTACATGCTGTTCTTCCATTTCCACACAAATTTCACAACTTCGAATCGGACTTTCGCGTGTTCTTTAAATTTTATCCTTATTTTTTATTACCGAAAGACAAAAAATTCCTGTATCTATATGGGAGTTATTTTGAGGACCTAGGTTTAATAACACTTTTTTTTACCTATTTTAACAGACACTATAAGATCCTGAAGTTCTGAACCCTTTTTTTTAACACCCTCTATTTTACTCGTCATTAGTTCCCCGTAAGAAGATCAAGAGTACAGAGAGGGTGGCAAATGAAGTCCTACAAAGAGTGGATGAGAAGAGAACAATTTGGAATGTGATTCTTTGTTACAAAGCAAACTGGATTGTACACATCCTTAGGAGGAACTGTCTTCTGCATGACGTCATAGAAAGAAAGGTTAAGGAAATGAGGAGCTTAGGAAGAAGTAGGATTCAAATATTAGATGACTTGAAGGAAAGAAGAAAATTCTGGGAGCTGAAGGAGGAGGCAGAAGACAGAATTCTTTGGCGGTCTAAGCTCAATGACAAAATGGATGGATCAGTCAGTAAGAAAGAACAAATAATAATAATAATAATAATAATGCATCTTACTACCTGTCTATAATGCATTTAAACTGCACTTGTGGAGTGGGGATGACAAATGTAAAATGCATAGGAAACGTACTTTATACATATTTGCATGGAGGGAGAGTGGGAAACCACTTTAAGTAAAACCACCCACAGAACATCCGGCCGGTATTCAAACCCAGAGATCCCCATCACCGGTGAAGCAGACTAAATGAGACTAACAGTCCGTGTGAGCACCGAAGAGTGTCTATCATAATTAAAAATAATTGTTAAAACAACCTAACTGTGGATTCATTTGAAGGATTTGTTTTCACAATCCAAGCGGGAAGTAAAACATATTTATGATCAATAAAAATACATACTTGAACTTACTACTTTCTCGCTCTCTTGCAGGAAAAGAAAGTATTTTAATCGTCAAAAAAATCGAACTCAAGATTTTGATGAATCTCGACGTTTCATGACCCCGCGAATCCGAAAGAGTGGTTATTGAATTTCCGTCTGTCTGTCTGTCTGTCTGTCTGTCTGTCTGTACCTCCGACTAGAGCCTAAACTCTTTTACCGATCGGGTTAAACTGGGTATCTAGGGTTTTCCATTGGGTTGCCCTGAGGTATTTTTGGAAATGGATATCCAACCCTAAAATTCAGGGTAGTTTACTGAAGAGCAAAAAGAGAAAACGTCAATTTTCTAAAAATCGGCTCTAACGATTTTGATTAAATTAAATTTCAAAACATTTATAAATATTCTAAACAAAATGACTACTCTCAATATTTTGGAAAAATTACTTTAAGGGCTCCAGTCTCATGAGTAAATTCTATCATATCTCCGAAACTATTGGAGGTATGAACTTACTTATCATTGCAAATATGTAGATCTATTTATAATTCAAACATTTTACTCGAGACATGAGTAGTTTAATAAATAGATAAAAACTCGATTCCCTCAAAATCAGCACTAACGATTTTGACTAAAATTCTTAGCTAGGCGTTGATTACGATTATAAATAAAGTGGCTATTTTCATTTTACCATGAAAATGAACTTTAGGGTACTTTACAAAAGCGGAGAGTTCCGTATCTCCGCAACTATTTGAAATGCTAAATAACTTTTCATTGAAAAATTGCAGTATACTATTAAAAATAAAAAAAACTTTTACTTGAAATATATTTTTATAAAAACAACTGTTTCTAATATATTGGCAAATATATCAATACAATTTTGTGAGCTTTAGTTTTAAAGAGATATTACTTAAGTTAATGTGAATTATATTACGAACTTTGAGTAAATATCTCCATTTCTAAACAATAGAGCGAGAAAGTTCGTGAGTAGTTACGTACTATTTATTATTATTATAATCAGCACCGCGTCTTACTACTCGTTCGGGTTATACGCACTTACGCTAATGTGAAATGGTAGGGTGATTGTGAGATGAAATGGAGGACCTACAGTTTAACGTGGAATCCGAACCACGGTGGAGGCCTGGCATTCCCCACATTCACAAGATGTCTTGTCAGAGGTGAAGGAAGGGTTTGGTAATCAGATAAATCCGTGCCGGGACCGAGGATTGAACCCCGGCCGCCAGCACAGAAGTCTGACACCTTACCCCTAGACCACCAGGTCCCCTACTACTATTTATTTGTAGATTGTGTACTACAGTCCTTATATCATTAGTATACCCAAACCTAAGGCTTTGAGAATTGCACAAACTCATAAATCATTAATTATTCCTAAGAAAATTAGTACTTTTAATACAAAAGATAGTTATACTTACTTTAGCTATTTGAATATGACTATAAAAATGTAACCAACAAAGGATATTATTTTTTCCTTGACACATGTAAATTAAACCCTTGGTTTGTAGTTTTCTTTTATTTGTTAAAATGAAAAATATTGGTATAGATTAAAAAAAATAATTAAAAAAATCATATTTTCGTTATTTTTATCAATTATCAATTATTAAATGCACATTGCAACATTTCAATAAATGTATATATTAAGCAGAGGAATTTCATGTTTTTGCTTTATGATTCCAACAAACATTTTATGTATATTTTCAGAGAAAGTTATGTGAGGTATAATGTGTTAACCAACCTATGAATATAATTATCATGTGCAATTTCCCAACTTAATATTAGAGTATTGATTTCTATGCCAGAGCACACACATAATGTTAAAATTAAAATAAATGTAAATACGAACTTTCCATCATACATGATAAGTAAAACACCTCGATAAAAAATAGCGGCTAATTACTTTTTTAGGGTATTTAACGTGCACTTTATAAAAAAAATTATAGTACCGCGTCTTACTACCAGTTCAGGTTATACGCTTAAGTACTAATTACGCTAATTGGTTAGGAAATGCAAAAGTTGAGTTCAGAGGAAGTGAACCCATATTCGTGTGGAGGGAGTGTGGAAAACCATTTAGGAAAAACTACCCCCAGTTCACCCCACCAAGATTCGAACCTCAATCTGCTCGTGCTCACCAGTCCAGCTTAACACGAAACTAGCGCGTTGGCCACCGCGGAGGGCTGTGCTTTATAAACCAATTGATTATACCCACGTGCGGTTTACAAACTAACTTGATTTTAGAACAGACACAACAGGCAGATTCATGTGCCATCAATTCATCACTGTAAGAGGATAAAATGAATGACAATTTCAGTAATGAAACATTTTTTGTTCATGCCTAGAATCGAACTTGAAATCTTAGGTCAGTAGGCAGATGCGCCAATGGCTAAACTAAAAAGTCGGACAAATCAATATGTGTCCAGTCAATAAAAATATATTTAAAATTGTACAAAAAACAGTAAATTTCTCGCCCTAAAAAAGTAAACAAAACACTAATACCAAAGGCTAAATTAAGTTCGAAGGTAGTTACTTAAGAATTTTTTTTTTAATTGAAATATTTCGACAATGACCCTTAAAATTAAATTAAAAATGGGGTTTTCATCATAAATAAGAATTATTTAAGGATAGTATTTTTGATTATATTTTTCCAAGCTTTAATATGCTTTATGAGAAAGTTTGTACGAATGTGTCTACTATTTATTTAAGATTATATTATACACACAAAACTATTCCTTTTTCACAATGGTATTTGAAATGTGTGTTTCAGTAGCAATAATTATTCAACGAGAATTAGTTTTCTCTGTGTAAATGACATGAACATATTTAAAATGAATATTTGGCTTTCATAACTTTCATCAGATGAATTTATTTTAGTACATTTAAGAACAAAATATAGTTAAAGTCCGGAATATGAGCTAGTTTATTTGAAATAAAATGACAGTTTTAGAATAAATAGTATTGGTAACTGAAATATATAGAGCAAAATATATTATTTTTCATTTTCTACTTTTCCTTTTTCACGACCCTTCATAGAGAGTATGTATTGTGATCGTCAAAAAACTAATTTCGAGATTTTGATGGATGCCAACGTTTCATGACACCCAGCACCCAAAGTGTTTGCTATGTCTTCTGTCTATACCTCGGACTAGAGACAAAACTATCTTACTGATTGGGCTAAAATTTGGTATTTAGGGTTTTACATGAGGCTTCCCAGAGTAATTTTTGGAATAATATAGCGAGCCTTAAAATCAAAAGTAGTTTACTTCAGGGCAAAAAAGAAATGAAAATAGAATTTTTCGAAATCAGCTCTAACAATTTTGATTAAAATTTGTGGCTAGACAAGTTTTAAAATTATAAACAAAAAGGGATCATTAATTTTACCAGGAAAATGACTTAGATAGGCAAAAAACTTTCATAGGCAAAAATATGCATTTCGATCTATCTCCGTAGCTCTTTGAGATACGAAACAACATTTCATTGAAGAGTTGTATGATTATTAAAAATAAAGAACTTTTATTTCAAATATATTTTTTATAAAACCAACAGTTTCCGAGATATAATCAGCTATATTTTTAAATAGGTGTGTGGGAAATGGAGGAGTATATTGCTATGATCTTTGATAAAATGTTATCCTCACTTTTTTCATTATGTTTCTGTAGCAATGTATAATTATTCATTTCACATATCGTAGCCTACGTGTTATATGTAAATGTTTACATTTTTTTTGTGGAGGAGTGAGTAAATATGTGCGGTTACCGTAGCATATATTTTTAAAAAAATTATTGAATTTGGAGAATAGGTCAATATTCGACTCCATTTTGTTACCACGTCAATTTGTAGACCAGGTATTTCCAACATTATCCCTCCCGACTGGAATATTAACCGGGCATCATACATGAGGAATTATAATACCTAATCCCCAAATATAGTACACACACTGACACTCCCACACCCATCCACTTACCCAACCAACCGTCTACCCACCCACCCACCTATCCATCCAGCCAGCCAGCCATCCATACATACTAGAGCCTAATTTTTTGTTTATTTTTGTAATTTGAAATATTTCAATTTGAGCTGACGGGCCGCACATAACGTAATCGGGGGGGAGGGGGGGGGGGTAGCCGAATATGCTTGTTGTAGACAATCAAAATCAAATTGTAGGCACCATCCTCCTTATGGCTGACCTCTTAGTAGGCCATGGCAGGTCTCAAGTTGATATATCTTCTCAGAAGCAAGTAATAAAAGAATAATTCAATGAAATACAAAAAGAGAGCTTGTCTTTCTTCTGAGAACGTTTCGTAGTGGAAAGAGGAATTCCCAACCAAATGTGCAAGCTCATGGCCAAGGTTAATGCGAGGCGGATCTCGAGTCATCCCAGTTAAGGTGGTATGGAAAGGGACCCGAGAAAAGGGCAGTAAAACGTTTTCTTGGCCAAAATAAATAAAATATTTCTCCAGTAGAAACCTAGAGTTCTTCACATGGTGATATCAACAGCTGTTTAGTATCTGTTAAGGGTGTTCTAGAATGTAATGACGATTTTTTTCTCTTCATTTAAAAAATTTGTTAGATAATGCCACCATGTTCATGATAGATATTCACCAACGGTTTAAATCACCATGTGAATAAAATTAAACTCTATGTTTGTAGTGGAGCATTATTTTTTTATTTTGGCAAAAATAAAATGTTTTGCCATAAAGTCCGCAAAAACTGTTGTTTTTTTCTCGCGTACTCTCCCATTCCACCTTAAGCTCACTTAACCAATTAATGAGGCAGTCTACCGGAGTAATGAAGTGTGTTGTGAATCTCTAAAAACCAAATATTTAAGAAGTGATTTGTTGTTTCAATATAAGTGTCACACCAATACCTATTGGATTAGAAATAATTTATTTTAAGTTTTATAGATTAAAGATAAATTGATAAAAAAAAAAGTGAAAATAATTCATTTTAAACGACGTTTCACGCGAAATGTTTCAGTTCTGGGATAAAAATAAACGGTTAAAAACAACGATCTAACTGTTCTCAAATATATAAAGTCATATTTTAATAAGGCCACAACAAAACATTTTAAGATGAATTAAAATTGTTTTAATGGTTCTGGACCCGCCTCGGTGGCGTAGTTGGCTAACGCGCTTGTCGTGTTGAGCTCGACTGCTGAGGACGGGGAGATCGAGGTTCGAATCTCGGTCGGGTGAACTGGGGGTGGTTTTTCCTAAATGGTTTTCCACTCTCCCTCCACGCGAATGCGGGTTCACTTCCTCTAATTCAACCTTCCCAATTCCTAATCCATTAGAGTAATTAGTACTTAAGGCGTATAACCCGAACGGGTAGTAAGACGCGGTGCTAAATATTATTTAATGGTTCTGAAGTTTCAAAACGGAATTTCCCATGGTAAATAATGCAGTGAGGGGTAATTTACTTTCAAGTAGACGGACTCTTAACGACCTGCCTAGCTAAAAGTGCAAAGAGAAAGCTATTTTCAGTGACTTGAAAGAGCACGCAGTGTCCTAACATCAAACAATATTGAACACTTGACATTAAAGATTTTTTTGAAAGCTATTGATCTAATCATGATATTTTTAAATGGTTTTTTTTAGATTACAGTTCATACAAAAAGTTTATGTTAAACTTACTTTAGATATAAAAAAAATTTGCCATAATATGTAATCTAACCAATGCTAAGTTAAATGTTCAAGGTTTTAGTATCATTCAATGAACATTAGTACTTAGATTCTTAAAATATGTTTTCATCAATATTATGTTGAGTAAAAATGAAAGGAAATATAAGCTCTTTCAAGAGAGAAAAAAAAAATGTTAACATTGACACGGGAATCGAACACGTGTCCACGGTTGTCATTTTTCATTTAATTGAAAATGATGCAGCTATCATGACTGATCTTGTGGACAATCGTCACATATCAGTATGTGAAACACATGAATTAAAATATAGCCTCGGTTTGCCCTGAAAGTTAGCAAGATTACTTAGAATGGTGTAGCTTATTTATAATATAGGTTCATAATGTAGTCAGTCAAGGTAAGATACTATCTTACAGCGTATACGTCGAGTAGAAATTTTCGAGACAAGAGTCAAAACTATGAGGTAGGGAATTTTTGTACATTTTCATTAGTTAGGCTATTTCATCTTACCACAAAGTTTTTAAATGTTGCTGAAAACGTCACACGGCTACAAAGTATTCATTTTAGCAAATAATAATGTTATGATTTCAATATTAGTAATACTACTATAATCGTCAAGTTGATCATCATCATTATTATTATTATTTGAATCATTCACATTTTATTTACAGAGGTTTTCAGCAAATTACAAAAATAATATTCTTATTTTGAACTCAAATAATATTTTAATAACTGGTGTTTAGTTGTGAATATTCTCGTCTCATATCTGCTTGTGTGTTGCAGTTGGTGCAAGGGTCAGGCGACCTGCACCACACCGCCTGGCCCTAAGGGTTACAAACGCAGCTGTGAGTGTGACCCTCCATGTCGGGACTATGACGACTGCTGTACAGACACCCGACACTTCCGTCCAGGAAAGCAACAAGCCACGTGCTTCACGCTGCGGCAATATGGCAGCCTCTACATGTTCTCCTCCTGTCCCGGGTCCTGGGACGGACTCTGGACACGAAGTCACTGCGAGAATCCGGCGCCAGACAGCACCGACCCACTCGACACGACCCCTGTCACCAATAAGCTCTCCGGGAGGACGTACTCTAACATCCACTGCGCCGTCTGCCGCGGGGACACAGATCTAGACACCCTCTCCTTCTGGAAACCTCGTTTGGAGTGCCCAGGACTACCAAAAAACTTCACTTTCCACGACATTGCAACGCATTTAACTTTCGACCATGCAATTAAACGTTGGACAGTAGAGACTTTGGACGGGGAGACGCATATCTGCAAACTTGACCCGATGAAACCTGAGGGACTTGACTACGTGTCACGCAAATGTTCGGCCAATGTGATTCAAAAGTGCGCTGCGACATGGAGCAACAATACAATAAGACAAGCGTGCGAGTCTTACACGACCTATGTCTACGACTTACCGAATAGAGCCAAGTATCGGAATCCACACTGCGCCATTTGCAACAACGTGCCGATCAAGAACTTGACCTGCACTCTCCCTATCGACCGAGGTGGCATATATAATTTCGACTTGAACTCGTTCGCAGTCCTGTTCGACTACTCCCATTCAGGGGGCCGGAGCGAGGTGGGGAAAATACGTGCTTGCCCGGAGGGGGACCAGCTTTTTGACCCGTTTTTCAGAATTTGTAGGGATGTTTTTTGCTCAGAGGGACGGTCATATGTAGAAGGGTCTTGCTTGAGAAACGATGAACCAAACTCTACCTATGTTGGTTTAGGTCGAAACAATACTGAGACGACTGAATACAATATATCTGAAGCTACTGCCAACTGTCCGAAATTTAAGCTAAATATAAATGAATACAAAATCAGTGACGACAATGTATCTATCTATGTTGAGAAATACACACGTTCATTTTCCCAAGGAGAATACATTCGTTTTAAAAGTGGACAGGTTGAAGTTTGCATCTCAAAGATAGGAGAACGGTTTGTGGACAAGTTTGGTCCAACAATGGGTTTCATAACTCTTATATGTCTTGGAATATCAATTTTATTTTTGACCTTTCATCTTATAGCTTTCGCATTGTTTGCCGAGCTTAGAAACTTATCAGGGAAAAACCTAGCTTCATTGTGTTTGTCCCTGCTTTGTTCGTACTGCTCCTTTATAGCCATGTCTCACGCACTCAACTCTGGTCCGTCTTGCATTGTCACAGGCTTTACCACCTACTATAGCTTCATGGCTTCCTTTTCCTGGAGTTTGACTATCGGGTTCGACATATGGAGGACGTTGAAACTCGCAACTTCTAGATTTAGGATTAGCTCAGGAAAACAAAGAAGAAAGTTTCTATTGTATTCACTGTGGAGCTGGGGTATGCCTTTGATGTTACTTGGTATAGCTGCATCCTTAGAGTACTCGCCATATGGAGCGGTGCCTGACGACAATAGACCTGGTTTTGGAAGGTCATCGTGCTGGTTTGGCAATAGAAAGTCTCTCCTACTGCTCTTTGCTCTGCCTTCAGGGCTAGTTATGCTACTTAACCTGATCTTCGCCTGCTCTAGCGCTTCTCTCATCATTAGGACGACCAACGCCAGTAACCTGACGACTAGTGTTTCGCGAAAGAATGTCCGTTTGTATATCCGCCTCACAATTATCATGGGATTGACATGGACAGTGGGGTTGTTCGCCGGGTACTTCGACGTGGCGGTGCTGTGGTACGTGTTCGTGGGCCTCAACACATTGCAGGGCTTGTTTATCTTCTTGGCGTTCACATGCTCTGGCAAGGTGATGCTTCAGGCGAGGGAGTTGCCGTGTTTTCGCACTAAGAAGACGAGACCCACTGAGGGTAATCAAGAGAAAGCACGCCCCTCGTGTTGGCCTAAATTGAGTACTAGTAGTACAGTCACCACTCAGCTGGACACCAACAACCAAATAAGTCCTAATAATAGGACGCCTTCATTCAACCAGCTTCATCATAACTAATTGTTCGACTCTCTAATTAAATAAATCCTGTTTTTATTTAAAAAAAATTATCACCACGTCTTACGACCTGTTCAGGTAATACGAATAGGCCTATATGATAACTACTCTAATGGAATAGGGAAGAAGAAGGAAGCATTTTAGAGGTGATCTACGGGCATTTTCGTGAAAGTAATGTGGGAAGCTATTATGAAAAGACCCAATCGGGATTCGAACCCCGCTCTCCCCGTCGTTAGCAGGCTAGCCTAACACGAGAGTTACGCCTTAGACCAATCGGCCACTGAAGCGTTAATTTCCTCCACATTCTCAACATTTTTTGCTCTACGAATTTAAAACGGCTACTCGTTTGCCTATAACTAACATCCTTGCAAGGAGTGTGACACAAGGAAGAAGACAACAGCTTTAAGGTGAGGATGTCGGAGACGCAAGAAAAGTTCCGTGTTTTTGCAGATTTTATAGCAAAACTTTTTTTGTTCCATTTTAGCAAAAAAAAAGTTTTTTTATAATAACTGCACACACAGACAGACAGACAGACACACACACAAACACATATCCACTGGCCTTTTCTTGCGTTGAATACTACAACCACACCCTAAGGCTACTAAAGTAAAAGGGAGACAAAATATAAGTGCTCTTTCCCGCGTGCCACTTCCAAGACAGTGTGGTTCCACAAAGCTTCAGCCTTTTATGCGAGCGTCCACACTCGAGCCCCACTCAAGCCACTCGGTTAATTCAGTGCTACGATGGATGTCGATATAGCTGCCGTGGTATTGTTGCAGCTGAAGAGTAAGAAATGGCTGCACACAATTAACACTTCGAGATTAACTTCGAGTGTTTTCTATACACAGTATGAAGACTCTAAGCAAGATAAATAAAAGTTTTTCACTTATTTCAGGAAGCCAGAATAATCTTTTGATAAATTGTTTTTACATTCTTCCCATTTAACTCGCTTTATTATCTTGGTAGAATAGTCTACTTTAATAGAGTCCCATAGTGCGGAACGTGCTTGTACTGCACAAATTAACTCGTCAGTATTAAATATACCAACCATATAAATGAATCTCCACAAACTGTGTCTCGTGTGAAAGTTCTCGTTCAACTGCAGGTGTTTCTTGTGGCTCACACACACATTCTGTTGCGCGGTTAGCAGCGAGGAGAGACAGAAATTCTATGGCGTGCAGCTAGCGAGACACAACATTTGTGGCCCGCGCCGTGCGAAAGGTTCAAGTTACTACAATAGTCTTGGTGGTGACGACACACTGTGTCTTGAAAGTGGCCTGTGTGAAAGGGCATTAAATGGGCTCATCTAACAAACAATTTTGCGGATTACGAAATAAAAACCCCAAAACGTGCACATTTTTAACATTTTGAAATTTTGGGTTTTGTCAGCTGTCCGCCGACGACATGCATGTGGTCATCGGTTTCTAAATTTCCCGCTGCACGTGTTTACGTTCGTGGAACGTGGCTACGCTCGGAGGACACAGCAAGATGGGTTGGAGGAGACTGAAAAAGATATCTGTTCCACAGACACTGGTTGCCGGGGGCAATTTGGCAGAGCTGTTTCCCACTTTGAAAAGTCACTGAGGTGGTCGTCTGATGAGTTAGCGGTGTCATTAATGTGTCTTGAGAGTGGCCCATGTGAAAGGGCACTAGATATGCTCACCGAACAGTCAATTTTACGGATTACGAAATAAAACCCCAACAATAGTTAACATTATGACAAAATATCAATAGTCCAAAAATGTGGGATTGGTTTTGCGAACACACCTACCTAGTGCGCCCACATCGATGGCAGACCCGAAAACAATAAATTATCCTCATATAATATTTACACTGAACATTTTCCCCTTGGTTTACGATCCATTAAAATACAAACCTCTCGTGGGACTGAGACGATAATATAGAACGACTAAATGAACGCTGTATATGGAGGAACAAATAAAATACGGACACGAAACCACAGGCACACAATGATAGTATAGGGCGGATATTATAAATATCAAATAAAAAGGAACCCTTTGATTAATGGTCCGAGCCATTTTTAATGAATTGTGACAAATATTGCAGGACCACAATTTTTTTTTACTACAAACCACATTCGCTTAACGGTAACTCGTCATAAAAACATATATTTGTTTCATCATTATTAATTTAATTGTGTGGTTTGGGAGTGATCCGACGCAGGAAGTGCTAGAACAGGAAGTGACACAAAAAGTATTACAAAAATATACTGTTCAGTTATTTAAGAAAAGACTTCTATTAAACGTATATATATAAATATAAGTGACCTGGCGGTCTAAGGGTAAGGTGTCGGGCTTCTGTGTTGAGGGTCCGGGGCTCAATCCTCGGTCCCGGCACAGATTTATCTGATTACCAAACTCTTCGTTCGTCTATAACAAGACGAGTATTAATCGAAACATGTGACTGTGTGAAATGCCAAGCCTCCACCGTGGTTCGGATTCCAAGTTAAACTGTAGGTCCTCCATTTCATCTCACAATCAGCCTACCATTACACATTAGCTTAATTCCGTATAACCCGAACGGGTAGTAAGACGCGATGCTAATAATAATAATAATAATAATAAACCATATACATGATGGATATTTAAACGAGTGTACACTATTCTAAGCATTTATTTAAAAAATTGCTTTTGTTTTATCATTGTTAATATAATATTAAAATTTAATGTTTGCCAAGCATTTTGTTTATAAGCCTAATTTTTAAGCTTCGCATGAAATACTGTGAAATTAACCAATCATTATGAAAGCCAAAAAAAGCAACGTAGGTCTATTTACCAAGATTAACTTATAAGCTCACTAAAGTTAAGTGACAAAAGATAATTTGACCACACCAAAATCTTAAACTCTACAATGTAAAACATTATCTCCCTATTGATGGTAAATGATAATAGAAGAATCCAGTCCAAAGCTGTAACATGAATCTACCCGTATCGGTTGGTACACAAACTAAAAGTAAATCTAATCTAAAATGATATGATTTGACAAACAACGGGGGTATCGAGGTTCGGATCCCATCCGGGTGTACTAAGGGTGTTTTTTTAAATGGTTGCAAACTTTCCCTACATGAAAATTTAGGTACATTCCCTCTAAGCTTCTAATTTCCTCAAACCTATCATTTTACTGTAAATAAATGTATGGGGTATGGGGTGAAAAAACCAGTTATTTATTGTTTTGATAAATTGGTAGATAGAAGAAATTATAAAAAAAAAGAGATTAAATTTAAAAATAGCCCCACATTTGAAAAGGAACCAATTTCATTATGTCTGGTATATCAGTGACGGGAAGGTCATGGTTCGAATCCAAGGAAGGTGTGGTGAAGTGGTTTCCTACACTCTCGCTCCCCACACAAATGTTGGTTCCCTTACTCTAAATTACACCTTTCTGATCACTACCTCATTAGTGTAAATACACCAATAGCCCCGACGGATAAAACGGAAACGGATCACGGAAAAAACAAATTATTTAAAATTGGATGTAGTAATATCTCAAAGGTTATAAATATAATTAAATTTTCAGTTTCAAAAGAATAAACTCACAAAAATGTAAACTATTTTTACTCACCGTCCGGGAAACCCGTATTTTATTAGATATTGGGGGAGGGGTGGTAAAGGTTCTGAAGAAATGTACCAGGATTTGCGTAGGGGGGGGGGGGGATCATTAAAGAAAACCACTCAGTAAGCCTACCCGGGAATCGAGCCAAAATAAATGAATCGTCTGACATCTATTCTGCGTGGCCATCAATACGAGTTTGTAAACATTATTGCGCTCTATAAAGGTAACATCGTTTATATGTAAATAAAATTTTTACAAATAATAATAACATATAAGTATTGAACTGATACGGTTTAATGACAATAACGTGTTTTAATTGGATTTTCTAATGGCGTACCGATCTAGACGTAATTAATGTAATATTTACCAATGAAACCTCACTTAAACAAATGTTATGAACATAACTATATCCATCCCAGTCAGTCGATTTTTCATAAAATAAAACCACAAAAAAACATTCCTATTATACTAGAGTGATAGTAAAAATATCCACAAAAAGGTGTTAGAATCGGATGATTCTGGTTGTGTGTCGATTTTTGGATACATACGCTCTTAGGTGGCCGCATGGTCTAAGGTGTCACTCTCGCAAAATATTAGAATGCCGATGACGGGGAAATCAGGGATGTACTGAAAGTGTTTTTTCCTAAATGTTTTTCCACTCTACCTCGACGCAAATGCAGGTATACTTAATCTAAATACAGCCTTCCTAATTCATGCCATATTAGCGTAATTTATACATAGGTGTATAACCTGAATGGGTAGTAAGACGCGGTACTAAAATAAAATATTTGGGTATAGCTTAACATAGTAAAGCTATACTTTTAAAAAAAACTGATTTATAAATGGAAATGTGATACACATATGATACACATAATATGTGATTTTTGCATCCTCCTGTCCCTTTTCCCCCCATTATCTCTCAAGTTTTTCATACATAATTGGTTTATATTTATATTAAGTTCATTTATTAAGAATCGCCAAGACAGTTATATATATGCATTCTCATAGCTAAAGTTTATGGAAGCGAGGACTATGAAACCCTTTTCCGGTTTTATGGTACAAAATATCAATTGACAGGGTTTGTGAGTTTAAATATTTAGGAACAATTTTAACTAGCAACAACGATATTAGATTGGATATAAAGAAAATAATACAGTCGGTGAAAGCAAGCTATTACTTGGTCAGTAAGTTATTGGCATCTGGCCTGCTTTCCAGAATGTAAAACTCAGAATATACAAAACAATCATTTTGCCGGTTGTTCTCTATGGGTGTGGTATCTTACCTTAAATGACAAAAACAAATTAAGGGTGTTCGAAAACAAGGTGCTTAGGAAGATATTGGGTCCAAAAAAATGATGAAGCAACTAGGGAGTGGAGTAGGTTATATAATGATGAACTACATCTCCTGTACTCATCATAAGACATTGTAAGGATAATAAAGTCCCGCAGATTCAGGGGGGCAGGACATGCATCGCGAATGGGAGATTCTAGAGCCTTGTTCAGGGTACTGACTGGCAAACTCTATGGGAAGACCCAGACGCAGATGGGAGGATAACAATAAAATGTAGCTGAAAGATATAGGGTGTAATGAGGTGGACCGAATAGTAGGCCCTACTAGCTCAAGATAGGAATAGATGGCGTACATTTGTAAGTGCGACAATGAACTTTCAAATTCCTAATGTAAGTAAGTAATGAATAGGTTTAAATAATATTTGTAAATCCTTTAATATAGGTCTAGTAATACATTTTCCTGAACACGAGTAAACCTGGAGTCATAATTTCCCCCTTCAAAAATATTTGAAAGATCCGCCAAAAATCAAAGATTATACGTCACATAAAAATGTTTTTAATCAAGAAATACTTATAAGAGGTTTATTTTTACTCTCTTTTGACCCACTGGAGAGGGAAGTAACTTATGTATTGTGATCAAAAAAAAAAAAAAAGTAGACCTCAAGATTTTGATGAATGTAAACGTTTCGTGATCCCCTAAAACCGAAAAAGTGTTTGGTAGGCTGTCGAGATTGCCATGGAATTTAATGACAACTTTTTCTCTTCATTTAAAAATGGTTTCATCTTATGCTGCTATATTCATGACAGATGTTCAACGAGAGTTGATATCAGCATGTGAAGAAAACTAAACCCAACGTTTCTACCGGAGTAAGGAGCCATTTTTTTATTTATTTTGATAAAAAAAAAGTTTTTATAGAAAAACTGCAAAAACACTTAACTAGTGTTCCCTACACGCCCACAATTAACTATTGTATCAATGCGCCTTATAAACCTCAACAACAATAATAATAATAATCTTAAGAACTACTAGCAAAGTCTAGGTAAAAGGTTTTCTGCTCCACTTCACTATTATTACAGACTACTTGTATTTGAGTAGCAAGTTAATATTCAAACAGAATATGCCTCATGATGTTGAATCGGGAGACAAAAGAAAGCCACATGACAATAGTAATCCTTAAGCAGGGCAAGGTCCTGAGCAGCCTCCCATGGACCATTCGGTCGCTTTCATAATAAATTCATCTCGGCCCTCTGAGCCCACAGGGAAAAAAAAGTCTCTCTAGTCCCGTAGCTTAGGACAAAAGGATTTGAATGAAAACAAAAGAGTTCGAAGTCTGCTCTGCTATAACTCTAAATCCTTTAAGAAATAAACTCTTTTGAACAATTGAAGAAAAAATAAGCTTCGTGTGAGCAAAAAATACGAATACCACATTACGTTTACATAACAATGAGTAGGCTGGCTAACGCGTTTGTAGTGTTGAGCTCGACTGCTGAGGACGGGGAGATCGAGGTTCGAATCTCGGTCGGGTGAACTGGGGGTGGTTTTTCCTAAATGGTTTTCCACTCTCCCTCCACGCGAATACGGGTTCACTTCCTCTAATTTAACCTTCCCAATTCCTAATCCATTAGAGTAATTAGTACTTAAAGCGTATAATCCGAACGGGTAGTAAGACGTGGTGCTAAATATTATTATTATATTCAAATATTAAAGACACAAATCAAGATATTGAGAAAAAGCGTTTCTAATTTTTTGTTGTGTGTTCGCCGTGTTTTGCTATCCATCAAGGCTATGAACATATTTACATTAATGGGGTATGGGTGATGAGGGTGAAATTTGGGGGAATGAACCCACATTTTTTGGACGAGGGAGAGTGGGAAACCATTTAGGAAAACCACTTCAGTATAATTATATGGGGTTCGAACCCTAATCTCCCTGTTGCCAGCAAGATACACTAGACGAGATTGACGCATGATCCCATTTGTTCACCAATAAGGGTTAGAATAGCTAGTGGTGTAAAGTCGGTGTTAAGTACAACTACTTCCAGACTGTCTTTAGGCAGAGTTATTGAGAATATTTGTCTCTGTGCCCCACTTGGTTTATCGTCTAGTTGGTTGTACCCTTGCCCCTAAGTTGTAAAATTAAAAACAACAGTTTCATAGTCAAATTTAACAAGTTAACATTTTAATGAAAAAACCCGCTATGTATAGATGTATATGTATATAAAATGATGGAAATTAAATAATCATCGTAATAGGTAATAATTATCGTATTTGACCTAAAAGTATCCCCGGCTACCATTAACAGCTAAAAAAAAAACCAGCTTGATTAAGGAGGTCCCGGATACTTTTGGCACTGTGGCCACAAAATTAAATGGTGCGTGGTTCCACACAAACAAAAAATTAACACATTTCCTTAAATCTCATGATATTTGTTACACGAATAGATATTGTTGCATAAACATGATGAAAAAAAAGATCACATTCCACCAGAGCATGAAATAAATGAAATAATAATATAGAAACATTGAGAAAAGAGGAACATCTTTGTCCACCAAAGATATCAATTAATAAATATGTATTTGCTTATAGTTTAGACACTATTGGTTTTATGAAAATATATTTAAAACAAAGGTTTATTTTTATTTTTAATGGTACTACAACTTTTCAAAGATTAGTTATTTCGTATCTCAAAAAGTTGCTGAGATATGATCAAAATTTGAAATTTCTGCTAATGTAAATTACCTTCAAAGTAATTTTCATGGGCGAATGAGAAATGGCATTTGGTTTGTAATATTAACCAGTGTCTAGATAGGAAATATATAAAAATCGTTAGAATGGATTTCAATAAAATCGATTTAGTCTATTTTTGCCCTTCAGTAAACTACCCTTAATTTTAAGGTTAGAGATCTAATTCCAAAAAACAACTATGGGGAACCTTGCAAAAACTCTAGATACCAAGTTTTAGTCCTATCGATGAAAGTGTTTTCGCTCTAGGCCGAGAAACAAACGCACAGAAAGGCGGTATCGCGAAAACAACTTTTTCTGTTTCAGGGGGCCATGAAACGTCGAAATTTATCAAAATATCGAGTCCATTTTTTTGTTATCTATGAGGGGTCGAGAGGGAGAGAGTAAAAAGTAGGGATCACGCTTATAGCTTAGTGGCATGGCCATTCCACGAAGTAAAGTGCGGGAACTACTCGAAAAGCAAAGTCCGGAGTTGAAGTTAGGAGAGTTTAACAACAGGAAGGGGGGACGAGTAAAATTTCGTAATAGGAGGCTGATGAAAAAGTTATCAGAATAACAAGGCCCCAGTGATAATTAAGACTAAAGGCAGTGTTTTTGCAGTTTTTATAGCAAAACAGGTGACCTGGCGGTCTAGGGGTAAGGTTTCAGACTTCTATGCTGGCGGCCGGGGTTCAATCCTCGGTCCCGGCAAAGATTTATCTGATTACCAAACCCTTCCTTCACCTCTGACAAGACATCTTGTGAATGTGAGGAATGCCAGGCCTCCACCGTGGTTCGGATTCCACGTTAAACTGTAGGTCCTTCATTTCATCTCACTATCACCCTACCATTACACATTAGCG
>CABFOV010000285.1:67103-126049 GCA_902141375.1 Timema poppense
ATTATTATTATTATTATTATTAGCACCGCGTCTTACTACCCGTTCGGGTTATACGCACTTACGCTAATGTGTAATGGTAGGGTGATTGTGAGATGAAATGAAGGACCTACAGTTTAACGTGGAATCCGAACCACGGTGGAGGCCTGGCATTCCCTGCATTCGAATATATAGAACTATTATTAAAAGATTATCTTGAAAAAGCTTAGAAAAACATTTTTATAAGTACCTATCTACCTTGAAATATATTTTATCATCAAGTTAATATTTAAAATACCATTTTACTTTATTTTGCGTTCAATCGTTCTTACCTGCAAGAGAGACGGTCAGCCATTCCATTTCTCTCTCTCTTTTTTTTTTAAGTACGAATTAGAAATACAACCCTTTATACAGCACTCAGCTTTTTTCCCCTTCTCTTTCTTCTCTTTACCTATTTAATACGGTCCCATGGTGCTGTCTTTTCATTTCCCAAATGTTTTTGGTCTACATTCAATCAACTCAAACCCTCATAGTATTTTATTTTTTATGTGTGTGTGCGGGTTGAAACCGCAATTAAGGAAAAACCCAAAACTCATCAAGTTAAAATAATATTCAGCAAACATACGTTCGATTATGATGGGATACAAACTACGCACAAATCCTCAAAAATAAATGAAAAATATATATTTGTAAAAGTATTAATAGGGGGAGGGAGGAGGAATGAGAGAGGGGAGGGTAAATGTGAACGTTTTAAGAAGACTTGACTCACTTTTGTATAACTTTTTTTAAATGAATATGCTCTTGTATCAATACTTATCAATGACCATCCTAGCTATGAGTGAGGGGAAGAGTGAATTTTAAGAAAACCTCCAGTGAAGTCGAATGGGACCAAACACCAGCCTCACGAGTCATCATCAGACGTAGGCTATTAGCAGTAAGGCCAACCCCATGGGCATTCTCATCTAAAACAAACTATTGTGTCATCAAGTAAATTATCAAAAATGTGGAGTGTAGTGGACACGAGAAAAGGACAAGTGTTTTTGCAGTTTTTAAAGCTAAACATTGTATTGATCAAAATATATCAAATAATTATCCATTAAAACCATAAAGTTTAATTTTCTTCACATTTTGCCTCAACAGTTCTTGAATATCTGTGAAGGATGTCCTGAAATTTAATTGCAACTTTTTCTCATTTAAAAAGTTTGTCAACTTATGCCGCTCTATTAGTGAGAGATATTATTTAAGAACCGTTGATATAACCATGTGTAGAAAGTTAAACTCTAGGTTTCCCGTCCTACCCTCTTCACGGATAGATACATATGTCAAAAACCGTTAAAACAATTGTAGGCCTACACATTGTATATCGACATCGGCAGCATCGAATAAGAGACTACATCTTATTCTGTGGTATCCGCCCTGCTGACTGACTGACCAATCGCAGGATACTTACGACTCCTGTTTTCCCTGCTGAAGAATTGGTCAATTAACTGATCTGCCGAAGTGCCTGCTATAGTTTTATTTACATATAAAGGGTATTATCTGACAACTAGAAAAGTTATTAGATCTTATTTACGTCATGTGATCTGTAGAAGCCACTTTTGATATAATATATTATTAATACCCATAAAATATTAATTGTCATATTGTAAAAGGTTTTTAATTTCGACAGCGTAAACATGTGTTTGTATTTACTAAACGTCCCTTCCTATGAAAGTTGGACTATACCAACGTTGGGAGGCCATCAGGTTGCAACTTAAACTTCAGTCAGTGTTTAAGGCGAAACTAGGACTCACGCAGGAGTTCAAGTAAAGCACGGAATAGGCCCTTTGTGGTGTGTTTGTCCCCAATCCCGCGAAGGAGCGGAATAGCAAACTGATTCCACGGTAGGAACGAAGGAATGAAACATTTGTACTTAAATTCTGATCTAACGTCTTAAGGAAGAAGTAAGTAGCACTTCTGGTGAAATTGAAGAGTTAAGCATAAAGCGGACTAAGTATGAAGTCTGATAAAAAAACAACTTAAAACATTCGTTCAAGATTTGAAAGCTCTGGAGACCTGCTCAATGATTCAGAACATTGAGATACATCCAGAAGTTTGAATATAGTGTAAAATATTCGTAAAATACCGTCATAGTTGAAAGTATGAAATTTAAAAATACCGTTTAAAAATTGTTAAAAAGAAATAAAAAAAAAGGATTCAATTTTGTCGTCAACCTTTAAATCTCCTTGTGTGTTACTTGTTGAGAATAAGTACATTCAATTCAACGTTTTCAGCGGCGCAAGTACCACTGACCCAGTGAAATCAGTTCAACTACACTCAGAGAAAATGAGGTCAGATGATCTAAGAAGTGCCCGGGAGATTTATAGCCCCTCTCAAAGGTGTCCAGGGAAATTACGTCAGCTAAATTTAAATATTCTTTATATTTTGTCTCATACAAAGAAGTAATCATTGATATTTATATGTTATAATACTTTTATATTTATTTGTAGTGACACGGTCAAGTGGTCGGGGAAATGCAAGTAGTTGATTAGCATTGTTTTCTTATAAGTACAGTTGACCCGTCGATATTAGAAGAAGGTAAATAGTTTGAGAGCAGTTGGCCCCCCGCCAATTAGGGTCATGCAGTGCACACAACTCATTTAATCCGTGTTAACCTCGTAATAAAGTCTAGTAGAGCACGTGTAACGAATATTTGCCTGTGTTTCGGGAAAATACAACTTCCCCTCATAACAACCAGTAGAAGTGAAGATAGAAAAAACATTTCAGAAGCGTTAACCACAAAAAAAAAACCTCATTATTTCCTATCCCTATGTATTAAGAGGGGAAATGAATATAATTAAGAAACCAGATATTAATTATGAAAGAACGAAACCCTATTTTTAATTACTTTATTTAAGATGCTATACAAAGATTAGCTTACAACGTTAGTAAAAAAAATCTTAAAACCATTTTAAATAAATTTACCCTCCTTTAAAAAAAAATGCTGTACAAAATCTGTACTTTGATTAAGAAGTTAGTTGGGTAGAGATTTAAGCAGACTGGAAAACATTATAAAGTTTTAAGATGAGTTTATCATCTACTATTCATACAAAATTTAAAGTTTTCATTCTCTTCCGGATTATATTTTCAAATATATGTTCCTAGTAAAAAACTATTTTTAGTTCATTGTAGTCTAATATAAGTAACAAGTTAACTGACAGCAAAATTTCTCTTCTATTTAGAAAGTATTGTGTTTATTCAGTGTAGCTTTTTTCGCCCACCACGTACTACTACCCGTCCGAAATTAAAACAAATGAGAGTTCACAATAAAAACTTTTTAAAAAAGGAATCTAGTGAACGAAGGAATCAATAGCGTGTAGTTTTAGTATGCAGTCAAAGTACAGTAGGGTTCTTGTAGGAGGGAACCTTTATAAAATTGAGGGTTTTTTCTGCAGTCAACATTGATAACATTTTACTAGTCTATTAATATAATTTAATAGGTATTGATATCTGCCCACTTCAGTGGCCCAACAGACTAAGGCGTCACCCTTGTGTTAGATTGGCCTGCTAAAGACCGGGGTTAGAATCCTGGTCGGGTCTAATGAGGGCAGTTTTCCCTAAATGGTTTCTCACTCTCCTTCCACACAAATACGGGTATATTAATTACCTCTAAAATACTTCCTTTCGCATCCCTACCCCATTAGAATGACTAGCATATAAGTGTATAATATTAGCCGGTAGTAATTTATATACATATACTGTATACATATATATATAGTATATGTATATAAATTACTACCGGCTAATATTATACACTTATATGCTAATCATATATATATATGCTAATCATATATCTATATATATATGCTAATCATATATCTATATATATATGCTAATCATATATATATGCTAATCATATATCTATATATATATGCTAATCATATATATATATATATATCAAGTAACAGCTTTCGATCACACGGATTTACGAATATTCATATATTCAACATATTTTAGTTTCTTTATTGAGTGTTGTAGACCTCAGGGGTTTTAAGATAAATTGTTCTCCTCAGGACCCGACGCTCGTGTGTTCAAGCCCCAACGGGGTCGACAGATTTTTCTTGAGCGATAAAAAATCTGTAGCACAACTTCCTTCGGAGGGGAAGTAAAGCCATCAGTCTCATGTCAAGTGTGGTATGTAAAAGAACCCTGGAAAAAATGGCAAAATACCTTTTCCGGCAAAATTGGTGGACCCTTTCACTCTTGCGCATAGAAATCCTCGTGTACTGATATAATCAGTCGGTTCAGAAAGTGCACGTTAGATACCTCAAATAAAAAAGCATAAAAAATAGTAGATATTAAAAAATTTCTTTCTATCTGAATCTGACTGTAGTATAACCGTATGATCCATAAATTGAACATTTTGAGTAAGCGTTTCAAAAATAAAACAGCCCAGCGTTCCGAAAATAAATATTTCCATCACTTCAAAAGGAAAAGAAGGGGGAGGGGGCGTGTTTGTAATTTCCATAGTCTGCACGTTGAGTGAATAACGTTGCAATCAAAACGCTATTCATTACAGAGAGCAATAGAAAAAGTGACAAGATGACAGACAGCAAGTGAGAAGGGGTACTCCTAATGCCCCACTTTAACCATTCTATAAACGTACACTGCTGGCGGAAAATAAAACTCAAAGCAGGCATGACGGTCATAATGTGCCCCTTGGTTTTCAAGAAACAATTACAATAAGTGAAGTTTTGAGTGTGATATTTGCAATATATGTTTTTTAAGTTAAGTATAAGTTTTTAAAGGCTGAACGCAGACAATCTTTTTTAAAGCTAGGTTAGCCAAAATTAGAATCGATTTGTAAAAAGTTTGGGTGAAGATATATTTATCATATTTCTACATGTTTTCATTTTCGACAGGTTACCAGTTATTAATTCATTCATTTCATAAAAAATATTGTAGGTATTTTGACATTGACTAAATATATAAACTAAAAACCATCCTAAGATAGATATTAAAATAATACTTTATTGCATGTTCAATGACAACAGAATATTTTTAGCCCGTGTTTAAGACTAGAAGAGAAAGTCGAGCTGCCAGAAATTTCTTATAAAAAAAAACTTTATTTCATGTTATTGTCGCTTTCTATTATTTATTCGGTTGTAAGAATTGAAAAAGCTAATAAAAGTGTAGGATTCTAAGGTTAAGTAAAAACCTTTTAATAAAACTCTTATTAATTATTTTTAAACTTGGCTTATTGGTAGAGATGAGATGAAACCCAAAACCCAGCATTTAAAAAAAAATCCATCAAAATAGAATTGGATCCACATTAGTGTGTAGGTGGAATATAAAAGTAATTTAGTAAAATTCATTCTGAGTAAAACCAGCCGGAATTCGATCTCCAATTTCCCCGCAATCGATGATTCAGTCTATTACGAAAGTGAGGCCTTGGACGGCAACCACCAATGCGGTACACAGTGAAAATCACGTGCGGTAAACCACCCTCCATTTTACCGAGAACGGGAGTCGAAATCAGACCAACTCCGTCAACGACGACTGAACGCAAAACGCCTTGGACCGCTGCACTTGTAGACCCCACGACAGCGGATCTGCCCTTGTGATCGATGAGAGGACGTGCGGTACTACCCGCGCGATCCATCAACCCATGGAGCTCTGCCCCCCATCTCATCCGTTACGGGGAGACAAAGGTTTGAACCCGACCGGTGAACTAGAGGTCTGATTTACCACCGGCCAAGATCCCAGCTATTATTACCGTGATAATATGGCACCTCAAACTCGAGCTATACTCGAACCGAGGTACCAGGGTACCACCTAGACCTAGGGGTTTGACAGGAACGTATCGTAGAGGGGACTAAATAGTGTATAGTAGGATTTTGTTTGGATGAAAACATTCATTTAGAAAATACAAACACGTATTTTTTGTTGTCAAAAACGATACAATTTTACCATTTTAATAGTGTTGTTTCTCGGTATCTATCAAAAGTGACAGCTGCTGATCGGCTTACATAATTTGAAGTATGAGTACTTGAAAGTAGTTCTATTTACTTCTCTAGCTGTCAGGCCTCTAACGGGAATTGGGCTGTACACATATAGAAAAGTGTTAATAAAACCAAACTTATAGCGTGACGTTTTGGGGGAGCATAGATGAATACTATTACAAGTTGAATTATATATTTAAATGAAAGTTAATGGTTCCTTTAAATTTCATTATATTTTAAGGATGTGTTGGTTTAATTCTTCGGTACTTTGGCTCTTCATCTAAGAATCTAAATCCATTTCAATCCCTTAATTCTTAGTTAGAAGATTAAAAAACATCATAACTATATATTTAAAATGAAATAAATAGCGTACACTCAAATACATTTACTAAATTTTCTAAATAACAAGTATTTTCACTTTGTTTACTCACCGGAGGGCGAATTTTGAAACAAACTATATTATAGAAAGAGTAAAACAATGAAAACTTATTGATTTTTGATTATTTTTTCAGATTAAGTGGAATTTGAAACTAAGAATCGATTAAATATAACCGGCATCTTAATTGGTAAAATTTGGAAACCAACTCATTATATGCAAGTAATGATTTTTTTTTTCAAATATTTTGCCGGTTCTATTTTTCAATTCTAAGTTCTAAATTCTACTTAACCTTACAATGCATTCTATAGCCGCTGTTTTAATCTCTTTGTAATAAGGGTTATTTGTTTATATATTTACATACACACACACATAAAGAAGAAATAATTTTTACTCATTTAATTATCTATTTCGCTTTAGACATTGTAGCTGTAATGATACTGTTTTGGAGCCCTCTTGCTTATCTGAAAATCATAAATGAAGTATAATTTTTATCTTTTAAACTAAATAACTTTATGTAATTTTTCCTTTTAATACTTCATCCATGGATGACTAAGAAAAATTGAACGATCTAATTTCAGTAAAAGATTTTAAATCCAAATTATATCTTTATTATTGATATTATTTTAATAGATTATAATTTATTTCAATATGTTTTAAGCCCATAAGGCATTTTCAGAAGTAAATTCAAATATACTACGTTTTAAATTTTACTTTGTTTAAAAACTTCTTTCGTTTTATTTTAAAATCTGGTGATGAGTTAGCTAGCTACCTTTTACCCAATAGGAAGCTAGCCTTCTCAACATCAGGTTGACAAGAGTTCTCCTTATAATTGGTTTTGAAGATAAGGGGTCCAAGAAGCAAGGGGTAGGTCATATATTAAGGGGCTGGAGCAGCTTGTGCGTAGAGCAATCTCTAGCTCTCCGCGTCAGTTGGTTAAACGAGTAAGAACGGTGTAATTTTAATGTTGAATTTATAATATAGAGAGTGTAATTAATTAATTAAATCGTGTACAAACATTGAAATGTACTAATTTCAACAGAAATAACCAATAAGTAATCCTACAGTGTGCTAGGCACATAATCGGATCATCACATAGCAAGTGCGCAGTAAGATAACTGGTATCCCAACCTTGGGACGTATGAACATAAAAACGGTATCGCCAAAATTGCTGCCCAACCGTGGCGCATGCATGGGTCATCATCCTCGTCATAAAACGGTGTCAACATATAGTCATTTAATTTGGTTGAACTTCCACTCTTAGTGTTTCTATATTTTAAATAAAATGATTACAAAATGCGGAGAATCTAAAAAGTAGGTGTAAAAAGTGAAGATGCAATTATTATTATTAATGGTAAAATACTAATGCTGCATGGTGAGATACATTCAAGTAGTTTTTAATCTGTGAATAAAGAATTAGAACTAATTTTAAGGGAGGCTGCATCCTGGAGAAATGCGACGCCTTCACCTTGTCTTTAGAAGCGTTGCTGATGTTCAAAAATCCCTCATTATTTAACATATGGCTCATGCCAAAATAAAAGCGAAAGGCATCATACATGTCTCTATAGAATTAAAAATATTGTATTTTGAGTTATATAATTTTTTAAATGTGTATTAAAAAAGTAGAATTAGTTCATTTCAACTATGTTTAACACGAAATGTCATACTTATAGGATTAAGCCAAATATTAAGTAACTTAAATCTGGCCTTCCTTAAATAAAGTCATTTAAAAAATAATAATCGTAACATAATATTTTAAGATAATTTAGTATGTTTTAGTGGTTTTGTTGCTTCAAAACTTCCATTCTAATAATAAATATAACAGTATAAATATATCTCCCTTGGAGTAGGTGGCACCCTTAAATATTTATGAGAATGAGTGAGGGAATTCGGGGGGCGAGTAAGGAGAGGGGTGTTTGATAGGTTTTAACGAAAAACAACTAAATATGTTTTTCTAATTTATTGAATTCAAATTAAACAATGTAATGGAATCTATGAAAATATATTAGGTATAATAAAAAAAATTCCTAGGTCTAATGCTCAAAAGTCCACTCACGGTAAATTACTTGTTTTTCATTTATTCACATATACACATATAGGTATAGTATGCCCGTCAATTATTTGATGCATAAAAAACCGACCCGCATAAAACCAACACACACAACCAAAACAGATAATTAATGAACACTATAGAGAATTTACCACAGTCAACATATACTTCATTATTTTTATAAAAACAAATATAAACGTGATTAGAAGGATGATATTCGATACAATTATTTTTAATTAGCGTAAGCCATCCAAAATCAATTGTAAAAATTGTTTTATATCTATAAAAAAACATAGCTGATTCACTGTGTTATAAATCATTGTATTATAAAGTATAATATATTTTAATTTTACTTTGATTAACCTATTAAGTAAGCGCGTCACTCGATAAGATGAATTTTCATATTTAATTTAAAACAAATTTTTGAAACTGACAATGCACATTTGAAATTTATTAAGTGATATTGAAATATATCATCTTAATCGTTAACATAGGATTTTATTGAGACCCAACATTTTCCTAAATATTTTCTTGCATTTTAATAGTTTTCTTCAAACTATATTGTAGGCCTATAGTTACAATAGGTAGACCTAAAATTATTCTTAACAAATGGAGAAAGTCAATCTTATATTATTTTAAGTAAAAAGTTATTTCGGTAAATGAAAATAACACGTTGCTGAAAAGACCCAAGTCAAATAATAAATAAAAGTTTGATGAGAAGAAATTATTTATTTATTTTTTATCACCGCTTCTTACTGCATATTTAGGTTATAGGCATATATGCTAATTTATCTAATAGGGTGGGGATAAGGAAGGCAACATTTTAGAGGTGATCAAACCGCATTTGCGTGGAGGAAGATTAGGAAACAATTTAGGAAAAAACACCCTCAGTAGACTCGACAGGGATTCGAACCCAAATATCCCCATCATCAGCAAGCAAGTCTAACACGATAAAGACGCCTTAGACTATTCGCCCACTGACGCAGGTTATTCAATATACATACAAGAAATCAATTTTGACCTGTTTTTACATCTATTTTGACGGTTTATAATCGCCAACATCACGCGAAAATAATTTTTTTATGATTCATTGAACCAATGTAATCGAAACCGGTGATGTTTACCTGACCAGTGATATTAGATTTGACGGTCTAGGGTGAATGTGTCAGACTTCTGTGCTGGGGATCCGGGGTTCAATCCTCGTTCCCAGCACAGATTTATCTTATTGCCAAACCCTTCCTTCACTTCTGACAAGACGTGTAATAATCACAACTTGTGAATGTGTGGAAAGCCAGGCCTCCACCATGGTTCGGATCCCACGTTAAACTGAAGGTCCTCCATTTCATCTCACAATCACCCTGCCATTACACATTAGCTTAAGTGCGTATAACCCGAACGGGTAGTAAGACGCGGTGCCAATAATAATAATTTACATGTTTAAAATTGCAAACATGATTCATTTCACACACACAACTAACTATTCACGTATTCACATGAGTTCTACAAAGTTTTGTCCGAGCTTGACATCGACTAATCTATGCTAACATAAGTTTTGAATGAAAATAAATTGATCTTTTTGCGGTTAATATTCTCGGTTGAAATATTGAACCTGTACAACCCATACTACTTCCACCTTAATTTCCCTCCCCTCTTCCCTTTTATAACAGGGAAATAACCTACCTCGTGGATTCGCTTGCATTTTCGTTGTAGAATTAAATACATTCCATCCCGCTGTCAAAATAGTATTAATAGGATCGCACGCCAACACGTCCTAAATAATGTGCCAGCCGGTAAGGTAGGGAGGGGGAGATTGGGTCCTAAGTACATTACGTCAACTATTGTACCACCACGATATTCACTCAAACAATTATGGATTGGTTAAATCTGACAAAATACCAATTACTTCGTTCACGTTACTAAGCCACTCCCATCATTCCGTGCAATTACGCGCATTTCCAAGTAGAAACCAGCTAAATCAAACCCGCTTCGATGGCCGCATGGTCTAACACGCTAACACTCGCAGTTGAATAGACTGCCGATAACGGTAACATCCAGGTTTGAATCTAGGCAGAGTGTACTGGGCGGATTTGCTAAAACGAGTTTCCACTCTTCTTCTACGCAAATGCGGGTACACTTCCTATAAATATAACCTTCCCTATCTCTAACACCATTAACGTAATTAGTAAATAAGCTTATATCCCGAGCGGTTAGTAAAACGCGGTGCTAAAAAAAATCTAGACGGTATAACAATAGAAGACGGTTACAATTCCCCCACACACTCTTTTTCCTCTATATTATAATAAAAGTTTTTTAGTTCTTTAGCACGATACTTGCTTCGGTGGCACATGGTCCAAGGTGGGACTTTCGTAGTAAACTGCACTGCCTGTGACAGAGGAATCGGGGTTAGAATCTCTGTCGGGTATACTGAGGGTGGTTTTCTACTCTCCAAATAAAACATTTGCAGGTTAGTGAAATATTTTAATTTTATTCAAAGTAACAAACAGCATTAAAACAAATAGTTGATGGCCTTACAGGTCTTACTGAAGTTTGTTGAAAGACAAATAAATCTTACCAATTTATTACATACGCAGTGCGTTTAAAAAGTCTGGAAGAGATCAATGAAACAAACAAAATAGTTGCCATTATTTAAAGAAACCTTTCTAAATTATATACAAGTTTCTAACTCACCACAATGAATTAAGATCAAATAAAATTAAAAGGATCAAAAGTTTAAATTATTAAATATTACAAAAATTACAAAGAGCTTAATGAGCCTCTTTTAAATGGTTCACAAAACGTCAGATTCACACCAGTGAATAAAAACAAAAGTTTTAAATTTATGAAATAAACTTAAATATCGCATCAGATATTTACGTTAAATCACAAAGGTTTGACTTCCCGACTAAACTTAAACCTTCACGGGACAATTACCCTCGTCAATTTAAAGAATTAAACACAGTTCCCACATTTAAATATCTAGTGTAAAACTAGAAAAAGTTACGTTACAGAACTTGTAATTTTGCCTAAAAGAATCAGCGAATATTAAAGTCAAAACCATTTAAAACAACAAAATTAAGTTTCTTTAACATTAACTTCAAAGCAAATAGGTCTTCAAAATAACCAACAAAAGAAACATTATCAATTTAAAGAATTTAAATTACTGATAAGCACAAATGTATAAATTTAATATTTAACCTAAATATTGCATAACATAAAAAGGACAAAAAAAAAATGTGGATATCTCTTAAAACCAAGAAAATACGATACTAACGCCCAAGCGGCAACAGGAAGCATTAAGTGCTCCATAACAGAATTTACGTTTAAAATTAAAATATTTATCAAAACATTACCAATACCTAGACTGACTGATTTTCATAACAAAATAAACCAAAGTATTTAAGAAAATCAAACCCATCGCAGCAATTTATATTTTAAAGATTTTAACAAAGATATTTTAAGCCATCCTGGCTGGATAACGTCCTAGTCCTCAACAGGACTTCTCGTGGAAGTGGTCAAAGTAATAGTCTATGAAAGTGTCTGTGTTCCCTCATTATAAAGGTCTAGTTGCTGGGTTAGAAGGTGGGAGTTTTCCTTTACATTTACGTCATTTGCAAACATCTGGTGGAAAGGCCTCGCTGTGTCGGTCACGTAAGCCGGTTTGTTGTCTTGAACATATGCCGCTGCTTTTGACTCACAACGCTAGCAGGTGTAGAGCTGTTCTTATTTAGGTTACGTACGCCAACCCAGGTGTCCAACATATGAGTGATCTTCTATGTAGTACTGTACTGGCCAATCAGAGAATTGCTGGCTTTCTTCGTTGGAATATCAGTGGGCTACACAATTGTATCGTGTTTTGAACTTATCTTCATTCTAGCATTTTTGGTGAGCAGCCTGGACTTGTATGTCGGTCTACACCAGGCCGATATACACGTGAGTAGAAACCTATGTACGACATAGTAAGATCGTGATGTTTAATAATGCTGGAAGTCAATGAGTATAAGATTATTTGGGGTAATATTTTAAACTGGCAGGTTCTATTGGTATTTCTATTGCAGGATGTCTATGAATATTAGCTTGTTTAGGGGCAGGTAGTAACATTGTCATATTAGCAGTCCACGCTAATGATAAATATAAATAAAAATAAAAATTTAACATAAGGCCTATTAACGACTCAGATGTGTAGAGTTTAATTTTCAAAGGAAGAACCTTATTTGTCGTTTAAGAAATCTACTTTCATTTTCATATTCATGTGTCACATGATCTGCAGTTTTCAATTTTGATTGATTCTATCTATATGATGGTAATAATAATAATAATAATAATAATAATAATATAGTAAAAATACAATCCATGTTGACGGGGAATAAAATTTTGTTTACATTTTCTTAAAAGTCTTTCCCACCAAAAACTTTTTTTTTAGTTCGCGGGTGAACAGTTAAAATTGAAATATTCTTCCAAGTGAACTTGACGAGCTAGATTACCTTCTCGAAGTGATCTAGTTCAAACCGAACTACAAGGTAACACGACAGTAAACAATCTACGGCAGACAAATGAGTTACGTTGCTATATAATAACGGACTTGTTTGAATTGAAAGGGACATAGTTGTTTGACACTTCCCTCTATCGGCATAGCCTCAAAGGAATAAACATCACGATTCCAATATCTGTAGTTGTATACGAGTAGTAATGTCACCGCCATGGGTGTGAGTTACGAACTGTTAAGCGAATGAACTAGTTGTAGCTTGTGAACAAATGAACTAGAAATGAATTATTTTGAACTATTTCCAACGGTAGAAAGTTCTGCTCATCTTTAAACAATCCACTCTTTTAAGGCAGTGACTCCCAACCAATTTTCAAATATTTGCTTTTTTTTTTGTTGTCTGTTCCTAATTTTTGGACAATGTGGAAATAGGCCTATGCTAAGAGAAATCGTGTAGTCGAAGAAGGCGAAGAGAAAAGTGTTGGTAGTAATGTTTAAAGTGAGATCAGTAAGAATATTTTAAGCAAAGTTCAAGTAGCGGTGCCGAAAGATAGTAATTTGTAAATAAAAAGACGAAATAAATACTCTTGAAATATTTTATTCAAGAGTGTGAGTTAATTACTATTTACTTGCCCTACTGGCTTATATTTTGTAATTTACCCTTGTCGAATCTAATGTGTGTTAGCCAAGTAGGGGTTCCCCGAGATTCTACGAAATATTTTAAGGGTTCCTCCAAACAAAAAAAAAGTTTGGGAATCACTGTTCTAATGGATAATGGTAAATTTATTTACATTCCTAAAGAACATCACTAAATAAATGTTTTTCTTTTCTTTTGGCCTCTAGGTGAGAGAGGTATTGTGATTGTAAAAAAAATATATATATTAGAGATTTTTATGAATGTTGTTTCATGACCCCCTGAGACAGAAAAAGTTGTTTTTGAAATGTTGTTTGTATTACGGCCTTGAGACTAAACCATTTTACCGATAGGGCTAAAATTATGTATCTAGACTTTTCATAAGGCTCCTCTGAGAATTTTTTGTAATTAGATATCTAACCCTAAAATCAAGAGATTTTTTAATTCATTTTTTCAAAATTGTCTCAAGCAATTTTGATTTAAGTTCGTATCTAGGCACTGTTCAATGTTGCAAACAAACTTACGCATCTAATTTTTTCGGGAAAAAGACATGTACATACGTGGATATAACCAATTTTGATCACATTTACGCAACTCGAGATACGGAATAACTTATCATTACAAAGTTGTAGAACTATTAAAAAATTATTAAAAAAACCTTTTAAATTAAATTTATTTTTATAAAAACAATAGTTATAGAATTATTTGTAGATTTTTTTTTTAATTTGAGGTCTGGGAAATTGTTTGTTAAGCTCTATGTTTAATAAAGATGTTACTTTTTCCTCAGTGTGTTTCTGTAACAATGTTTCTGCAACAATGTATGTTACTTAATTTCACATATTCTTCTAGTTTTAAGTAGTTATCTCCTCCATTTTTAGGTAAAGGAGTGAGAAAGTGTGTGCTGTACACCGTACCATTTATTTTAAAATGCTAGGTATCTAACTATCCGTTAGAATTAACTCCAACACACTTACCTTTCTCTATCTCTCTTTCTCTCTCTCATCGAATCTTACTTTTGATTGTTCAGGTTATACGCAAAAGTATACCAATTAATCTGACATGCGATAAGGATGAAATTGAATAAAAATGCAGCGTTTAACCCGAACGGTAAGTTAGACATGGTGCTAAAAAAAACGCAAATTATGTCAGAGAAAGGTTAGGAATAAAAATTAAATCTCAATGTACTCATCCCTTAGATTATTATTATTAGCACCACGTCTTACTACCCGGTTAGGGTTATACGCACTTACGCTAATGTGTAATGGTAGGGTGATTGTGAGATGAAATGGAGGACCTACAGTTTAACGTGGAATCCGAACCACGATGGAGGCCTCGTCCACACATTCACAAGTTGTGTTGTGATTAATACATGTCTTGTCAGAGGTGAAGGAAGGGTTTGGCAATCAGATAAATCTGTGCCGGGACCGAGGATTGAACCCCGGACCCCAGCACAGAAGTCTGACACCTTACCCCTAGACCACCAGGTCACCCTAACTCATCCCTTAGAGCCAGCGTCAAGCATGTTAGCGCTGAGTTAATTCTTCCAGCAATATTATTTTATTCAAGTATTGCCTTGATCATAATATAATATGAAGCCGGCCCGTATAATTAGCCAGTCAATCCACAGGCATGTTACATGGGCTTATTCAAATTCCCCGTGATTATGCCAATTTGTGTATTTATTATTAGAACAAAGGGATACATAAATTATTGAAAAATAATTTACAGACATTGGATATGAAAAGCTAAAACAATTTTTTTTAAATGTAAAACCAGAAATAAAAAAAAATTGCAAATAAAAATATAATAATGCGTTGTGATATTTATAACAATAGAAGTTGAGTACACATTATTCACTATCAGACAGTTGAGTTGTAACAATTTGATGTGTTGACTATCAGGACATGATCTTAAGTATCTTCTGTTGAAAGTAATGGCTATGGGTATTGATCTCTTAGTGTGTAATATTGTAACACTTGTCCATTACTTTCGACAGACTGCCTAAACAGCTACATCCTAGGGTGGCAACGACACTTGTGATCGATTAATGTCGCGCGTGTGTCACGTATATGCCCGTTAAAATGTAACTATCCTGTGCTTAGACCCTTATTACCCGTCCGACCTACATAGGTGGATTAAATGCCACGTTCATCTAGTCTTGTTTGCCAGCGACAGGGAGGTGAGGGTTCGACTCCCGACCGGGTTAACCGAGAGAGTCGTTTTACTATATTGCTCCCCTCTGTTCATCCACACAAATGTGGGTACATTTGACCTAAATTATTCATTTATCGTCTCCACCCATTTAGCGTAATATGGACCAAATGGAGAATTAGATGGAAAAATTTAAACAAACTTACCTTTTCTTTCTATCCGCATATTTACAACAATGGGGCAGTAATAAGAATGGTAGAAATTGTACCCAACTTTGCGTGGAGGAAGAGTAGTAAACTAAACTTCTAGTAACGTAATATTTTAAAAGTAATTATTGGTGTCCCATAAAATTAAAGTGAAAACTTATTCGAATTTGGGACAGCTCTTCTCTCCTTGAATGGCAAATATTTAGGCCTACTCCTCTTTTTTTAAAAAAAAAAAAGAGCCTATAAATACTTATCAGGCGTTGGCAGTAACAACCGCCCCCCTCCGCTTCCATCTATTCACCAAACCTCTCCCAGGGTCAACACTTAGTCCAAAATACCCCAAACTGTGTCACATTGATAACCAAAACCCAGCCATAATATAGAGGGGGTCGCTTTTTTAATGGAGTCATCTCTCGGTCCTCCTCATTCAAATTCATTCGATGATGGACGTACCTCGCGCTGCAAACTGTTCGATTATCAGAGCTGCCGCTGAATAGTGAGCTAATGATAACATATCAGACTTGCCATCACATCAATCATTTCAAGGTTCCCCTTTCGCCCGACAGTTCACATACTCAGTCGTACAGAGCTTCAGAGCTTTGATTTAAATAAACAAGTACCTTTACACTAATGTTATTAACAACTTAATATGAGGTTGGAATGGGAAGGGTAACCTTAAGAGAAAAAAAATACAAACTTACAATACAACCTTGGAGCTGTGCGCATATTTACACTAATAGGGTAAGAATGAAGAAGGTAGAATTTAGAAAAGGTTTGTCCGTATTTGCATGGGTAGTAAGAGTGGAATGCCATTTAAGAAAAACCAGTTGGGTATAATAAGGGTGGTTTTCCCTAAATGGTTTTCCTCCCTCCCTCCACACAAATGTGGTTACATTTAGTTTAATTCTAACAATCCTAATCCCAAACGCATTAGTGTAGTTAGTACTTAACCCGAAAAGCTAGTAAAACTCTGTGCAAAATAAAGAAAAATGTTTGTATTAATTTCGTTGAAAACCAACTTATCAGGAACTAAAACTGTTTCCTGTCATTATAACTGGTTAAACCAAGATACCGAAAAACCGAACAGACTCATCTACCCTTTATAAGTATGTATGTATGTATGTATGTATGTATATATATGTGATGAACAAAACGATAATCGATTAATAAAAATTAGTGAATCATGATTGTGCCCTAAAATATACCAACTTCAAGTATCACTGATAGATAAATGAGTGCATTAACTTATCTTAAGTTGTATTAACCTTGTCATAGACCGCCTCTGTGGTTATAGTTCCTGGCTACAGATCCAGAAGTCTCGGGTTCAATCCCTGGCGTTTCCAGATTTTCTGTGAAGCAGTGGGCTTGGAACGATGTCAACTAAGATCCACGAGGTCAAATGAGGAGCTACTTGAATGAAAAAGTAGCGGCTTCGGTCTATAAACCACAAATTAACGGCCGGAGAGTTCGTTGTGCTGAACACATGGTACCCTCTATCAGCATAAGTTGGCACTATCTTCATCAACAGACAGCATCCGCTCGGCCGGTATGGCTCGATTGCAGTGTGACGTCATGTAGTTAATAACCTTGTCATAACTCTCTATTTAAAAAAATATAATATATTTATCATAATAAATGTATATTCATTTAATATTTTCTTTGAGTCAGCCTGTATAGTAATCAAGAATGTGAGGTACCAGTTTTTGCCACTTTAATATTTTTTCGTCTACAATATCTAGTTTCTTGGAAGTGGTAAGTATTTCATCATTTTGTATAAATCGAAATTTCCTTTAAACATTCTGGGATGTCCCCATTTACCTTCTCTGTGACCCAGGGTCATTCTTCACTCATATTTTAAGGCAGATGGAAAATTTAATAGCGTTGCTAATTAATTCATAATAAATGAAGCGTTAAGTTCATAATATATTAAATTTCTGCTATCATGAACATCAATAATGTTATGTTTGTAGAGCTGAAATAAATGTGCGTTGAACAAAGTGCAACATGTCTATTAGTATATAACTAAAATATAATTTTGATGAACTCTGAAAAGTCTTTTTTCCTGCCGAAATACCACTATTTAATAGGATTCTATTAGGAAATATAGTAAGGCCTTACAGACTGTCTTATTACCAAAGATCAATATATACTAATATAACAGAAGTTTTTTTGGTGATTTTTAGACCATTTCTGGTGTCCTATATTAGCTAAATATGTTATTAATTGTGGCACTTTTTTTAAACTTTTTAAGTTGTGTGTTACAGTGCCACTACTGGCTAAAAGTTACAAACCATCTGAATTAAAGAAATAATATGATAAAGAGTGAATTTTAAAGAAAACGCAACAACACTAGCCCAAAGAAAGGAAAGAAAACATTTTGAAAGGGGTGAGGGGGGGGGGGGANCTAATGCAACTGGCCTTTGGGTTCAGTCAAGAAAGCTGCCAAAACTTGACAGTTTTAACATATGAAACAAGAACCATTTTCAAAATTTTAATATGCATGGGCTTCAGCAAATTAAGTGTTTTTTTATTCCTTTCATAGCATGACTGAGTGTGTAGCGTTTCTAGAGCTGAACACCCATCTAAAAGAAACTGGTTCCAATCATGGGAGGCTTAAAAATTACGTCTTTTTTTTAATGATGCATTTTACACCAAATTTAATGTGATATAGAGGGAAAACTATTTTTGTGGGAAAAACACCCATGAAAATTTACAAGATTTAAACTTGAGTCCCAACCTTTTTCCTCAAAGCTGGGAGCACGAGTTAAAAACATTGGTGCCGATTTATCTCTGCTACATATATTTAGAGCTATATGGCTAATTGGTGCTGATTTATCTCTGCTACATATATTTAGAGCTCTATGGCTCTAAATATTTGTATCAAATATAAATTAACACCAATTATTTCAAATTGTATGCCCAAATTTATTTATGTTATAAAAGTTAGTCGAGATTTAAGGTCAGACAATCCCCATTTTGATGTGAACTGCTTTTTTTTTAAAACCCCATTTAACTACTCATTTGGGTTAGCATACTAGCTACACTAATGTGTTAGAGATGAGGAAGGTCGAATTTAGTGGAAGTGTAACCACATTCACGTGGATGGAGAGTGGAAAACCATTTCGGGGGAAAAAACCTTAAAACACCTGACTGGGGTTTGAGCTCTGATGCCCCCATCATCGGCAGTATAGTCTATTGCAAGAGTGACGCCTAAGACCATGCCACCACCGAAGTGGATAGCTGTTTTTTTTCTTCATGTACCAGGGTATTGAATAATTTCTGAGAAGTTCGAGACTATAAATACAGACGTTTTCACATGTTGTCAAAGAAGATAAGGTATATGTGATGAGATTATTAAAATTGAGCTCCTAGGTCTGTGAACAGCATATATCTGCATATTTACACTAAAAGGGAAGGGATAAATAAGGTAGAATTTAAAGGAAATATAACTGCATTTATGTGGGAAAAGTGGGAAATCACCCTCAGTCTACACAACCACGCAAGGTTCACACCTTAGCCTGTGTGCCCACTAATGCGAGATAGATCACTCCCCCTTCTGATAAGTGGACATAAGGATTATTTCTTTGGCCACCATTTCTTACTACCCATTCGGGATATAAGCTTAAGTACTTATTACACTAATTCTTAACCCATTATTGTAATTAGTACATAAGCATATAACCCAGACAGGTAGTAAGAAGTGGTGGTAATTTTTTTAGGAATTAGGAAGTTTATAATTAGAGGAAGTGTAGTCACATTTGCGTGTAGGGGAAATGTAAAACCATTTTGGAAAAACTACTCACAGTATACTCGACCGAGATTCAAACCTCGATCTCCTCGTCATAGGTAGTTTAGGCTAGCACGAGAGTAGCACGTTTGGCCATCCGGCCACCAAAGCCGGTGATATAAGAATTAATTATTCAAATGCTGTTTGTTAAAAATATTAATGTCTCAAAATCTATAACCATAAAATGAAGAGTTTGTTTGTCCTGAGCATTGCCTGATATCTACCGTACTCAGAGGTATGAAGTTTAGTATCCCCTGCACACAAAAATGAGCACCTCAAAGGCGGAATTTTAAATTTTTTGATAGATTTTTTTAATTCATTAAAAATTGGGTCATAGGAACTAAAATAGATAAAAAAATTTACTGCATGTTTAAATCAGAGAACAGCATTGAACAGGGTAGCAACACAATTAATTACACAGTTACCCCAGGCAATGCTAGGTACTGCTGCTAGTATAAACCTAAGGCTAACAAAGTTTCAAACATAACATTTTAGAAAAAAACTACTGGTAAGATTCATCAATTACCTTCCTCCTCTATCCCCTTTGGCCCACACCCCACACCAAGCCAACAACAAGGTGCTGCAATTAAATGTCAAATCATTGCTATAGATGTGATATGCATTTGAAAGTTGCTCACAGTCACTATTTGTGTTTTAATTTTTACTGAATGTCCATAGGCCTTTTGAAAAAAAGTAATGTTTATGTTTAAAAAGGAAAAACCAATATAATATTTTAATTGCACTAGGTTATTGTTTACAAATAAGCCAGGGTTTCAATTCTGGTCTGATGTGCCGAGGATGATTTTAAATGTGAATTATCTCTTATTTTTTTAACTTTTCTCCATTGATATGTTGGTGAACTTATTTCTTTATCCCAACCAGTAAAATATGAGCTAAGCATGATAGTTTAAAATATAAAGAATTAAGTGCAACTATTACAATAAATTCTCAGTTTTTAGTGATGATAAACTAAACATAAAAAAAAAATTAATTGTAAAAGGTATTATCTACTCTTGCATGTATAATAACTTATTATTCATTTCATTGGCCACATAATATAAAGCATCACTCTTGCAAAAGACGAGGAGATTGAGGTTCAATCCCAGTCAGGTGTACTGAGGGTGGTTTTCCTAAATGGTTCTCCACTCTCCACGCAGATGTGGGTACACTTCTTTTGAATTCAACCTTATTCATCCCTAACACATTGGGTTACATGTCAATATACTAATTACACCAAACGAGTTGTAGAAAGCGATAATAAAAAACTATTATATTTAATAAAGACAATAATTATTAAATTAATATTATTAAAATAAATATTTATATAATGTGAATTAGATTGAAACTTTAGTTCGGTGAAAGTAAGTTAAATATAATAATATTTAGCACCACGTCTTACTACCCGTTCGGGTTATACGCTTTAAGTACTAATTACTCTAATGGATTAGGAATTGGGAAGGTTGAATTAGAGGGAGAGTGGAAAACCATTTAGGGAAAACCACCCCCAGTTCACCCGACCGAGATTCGAACCTCGATCTCCCCATCCTAAGCAGTAGAGCTCAATACGACAAGCGTGTTAGCCAACTATGCCACCGAGGCGGGTGAAAGTAAGTTAATGGGGTTTGTGTTAGGTTTGTACTATTTTTTTAAATAATAATAATAATATTTAGCACCGCGTCTTACTACCCGTTTGAGTTATACACTTTAAGTACTAATTACTCTAATGAATTAGGAATTGGGAAGGTTGAATTAGAGGAAATGAACCCGCATTTGCATGGAGGGAGAGCGGGAAACCATTTAGGAAACCCCCCTCCCCAGTTCACCCGACCGAGATTCGAACCTCAATGTCCCTGTCCTCAGCAGTCGAGCTCAACACGACAAGCGCGTTAGCCAACTACGCCACCGAGGCGGGTTATTTTTTAAACATTTTAATAATAATTCTTTTTGGATGAAACATCATTTCTATTCCATTATTTTTTTGTCGTTGTTGTGGTTGTGTTTCTGATAGCCCCACATGTCCATCAAGGATGGACACTTGGATTAATGAAGAGGAAAAGTAAACTAATTCACTGTAATATTTTAAAAATACAACAGCTAAGCAAATTTGCTATGATTTTTCCACTAAAGCATTTGTTCAAATTGATGCACGAGTTTCCCAAATGAGTCAAATGGTCCTGGGACTCGCAATTCCTGCTCATGTGTGATGAGGATAATGTTTCCTAAATTATTTCCCACTCTTCCTTTAAGCAAACGCAGGTACATTTTCTCTAAATTATACCTTACTCAGTTTAACCCTCCGAGTGCCAAGAGAAAGGACAAAAAATTGTGCTAGAAGTGCCAAGCTATTTTGCTGAAATATACAGGATTTTGATTAATTTTTAATAACTTATTACTCTTTGAACTTCTTACACTCAAATTTTTACATATGCTAGCTAGCATGTTTGCCAACCCGATGTTATAATTATACATATACTATTTGAATTTTTAAATATAATAAAAAAAATTACTAGCAAAGATATTTAAAAACTTTTTTACTGTTTTATTTAACATTAATTTTTAAGCATTGAAATTTTAGATAGCTTGAAATAAAATAAATCACTGAAAATAACATTAAAAAAACTGAGTAAATAACAAAATTTACACAAAAAAAACTAACTTTAGATTTTACGCTAAAATTGGGCTATGCATAGCACCTGTTTCGGTGAACATCAACTTTAGCAGGGTTATGGTAAAATAAAGTCTAAAATAAATAATTAACTTGGAATTAGAAGGGGAGGGGACTTCAATCCTGATACTTTTGCATAAATATGAAGAGGTTGGGGTGGATTATCCTGATCTTGAAAATGTATTTAATCCCTTCAGGAATCACTAGTATTCACACTTGTGTTATCAATGTCAGCTGTCACTCCTACTTGTTCCGATCTTTTACTTTCACTAAGGTATAATTCCTGTTCAGTTTCATTATTCAAAAATTCAAAATCCCCGCTTTAAGAATTACTAACAAATTGATCACTCTCTTTTGAGCTATCAATAAATATTGCAAGTATTTCTGTGTCTTGAATCACAGCTTTCTTCTTAGTAACCATGTTTACAAACAAGGCCAAAGTTAAAACTCATAAAGCTAAAAAAAAAATAAAAAAAAAATAAATCATGTTCGGTATATCGAAACCTTAAGTGCAAAGACCCGCCTCGGTGGCGTAGTTGGCTAACGCGCTTGTCGTGTTGAGCTTGACTGCTGAGGACGGGGAGATCGAGGTTCGAACCTTGGTCGGGTGAACTGGGGGTGGTTTTTCCTAAATGGTTTTCCACTCTCCCTCCACGCAAATGCGGGTTCACTTCCTCTGATTTAACCTTCCCAATTACTAATCCATTAGAGTAATTAGTACTTAAAGTGTATAACCCAAACGGGTAGTAAGACGCGGTGCTAAATATTATTATAAATACTTAAGTGCAAAGACAAATAAAAGTATCTTGAACATAAGAGAATGCAGTGGAAATAAAATCTACCCTATCTGTTGACTTAATACTGAACCAAGAGCTCGAAAACATGGGATTGCTGTGAGTACCCACTGGCAATTTTAGCAGATATTTCGTGCATCGCTCTGAGCGACATTGGTACTCAAAGGGTTAATTATCATATATGTGTATGACCCAAAAAGGTGACAAGACACGGTGATGAAAAATCATCCCAAACACTCTAATTATGTTAAGATTGTTAAGCATATCTTATACTCCACACATGTTGACTATCAAGGGGGGAAAAGCATTGGTGAAACTCAATTAGTATAGGTTGATTACATACGGTTGAATTAAGGAAAAAGAAAGTGTTATTTAGTACATTACCATGACAGCACGACTATAGAAAGATGTGTAGGCTAGCATTTAGTGGAAGAAAAACAAGAAGGAACAATCACTTACCTGAAAAGAGAGAGAGATATATATGATAAAGAACAGTCAGAAGCAGCGAGTGAAAACAGAACGAGAAGAATTCCAAAAAAACAGATGACAGAAAACTTAGCTCCCCAGTTAATAAACTAAGAAATCGCCACTGGTTGCTTTCTGTTGAGTTGCAAAATCCCAAATAATTTAGGGCCATAGTGTTAAAACATTTAAAAGATCAAGGACAAATTTTAAAACAGGTAAAGATTGTGTGACAAATATTTGAGGGGTGAAATATCTACCAAAAAAATCAAACATATTTTTAAAACACTTTTACTGTAATATAAACAGTTTTATAAAAAGTATTTATGAATAATGTTTATGTCATAATGATAGTGGCCTGAATTATTTACTTAGATTGCCTAAGGGCACCAAATACCTGAGCAAGACCCTGTCAGGAATTGTAAGCTAGTTTTTCTCAGCTATAAGTTTAATGAAATGTTAAACTGGTTTGATATTCCTCACTTACAAAAATGCTGCCAAAATATGGCATCATGTGTACAGTGGTTTTCAATAGATGTATCAAATTTAGTGATGGTTATAAAAATAAGTTAAGCCATTGTTTTGGAATCCTCCTCATTATATTAATGTTATACACACATATACACAAATTGATTCAAGTATAAAAGTTAAATTCAAGCATTCATAACTAGTGATGGGTTTGAAAATTTACTGGTTCAGTATTCAATTATATTAGTTTAATTATATTTATATATTTAAGAAAAAAAACCAAATAACAAAAGAGTTGAGAACCTTCTTTTTAGGAAGTGAAACTGATTCTAGTTCATAAGTGAAGAACTGGGAGAATATGAGTAGGCCTACCTACTTAAGAACCAAACTAACCCATCCCTAATCACAACCCATTTTGAAAAATGTTATGATAAGCTTAAATGCAAATTATTTTCATTAATAAAATATAGTCACATAAATGCAAGTCTGTTAATATTAAAGTTGATCAAAGCAATAACAAACAAAGCATGCAAGGGGGTTTGTGCACCCTGGAGGTGAAATTAATAAACTTATGGTTAATAATCATAAAGAAAAAAAGTTGTGCGCCGATTGTGCCATTTGATTGTTTTACTACCTAATTTAAGGGGCTATTAAGAGGAAATATAATTTCAAGGAACTACACCAGCATTTACTAGGAAAGAGGTTGGTAAACCAAAATTTTGGGGGTACACTCCCAATGAAGCCAGTCAAGAGTTGTACTCAAAGACAGAGTCAAGCAAACCACCACTCACACAATTCTGCCATTCAAAATATACAACTTTTTAATATTTTAGTGAATGGTTTTAAAGATCAATGAAGTTTAATATTTTATAAATCTTAGCATTTTAAAAACAAAGATTATTAATTTTTTTATTTCATAATTTTTGACTGATACAAAATGGCATCAATAGACATTAAAGCTTAAATGAATATAAATTGAATATGTGAGAACGAACTAAAATGTAGCACATGTTAAAGTTAGTTGGAATTTATTGAAATGTATTTTTAGTTAGGTTGTTAATTTTGTACATTTTTTTCCTCCATATATATATATATATAAATAAAGGAATTTATACTTTGTGTTTTAAGTGTAGTATCCAATGGTGATTAGTAGGTAATTCTATAACTCTATGCTTAAGGATTATTTTGAGCAACTGATATATTTTTAGTTTATAAATCTAAACAATTAATCAAATCTTTAAGCAAATAATAATGTAGGTTATAGGATAAAATAAATAAAACAAAATTTTAAATCTGAAAAGATAATATGCATTCAATTAACAAATAATTTGAAACAAATCGTCAAACACATTAAAAGATACATATTTTTTTAATAAAGAAACAAACATTCCCAAACATTTCCTTAGTAAAAAAAGTATATTTATAAAATATAAATACATATATAGATAAATGTGTAAACATCACAAAAAATTTGTTGGGACTCCACATAAAATTTTAAATTATGTAGCCAATTTTACTGCCTATTCACAATTCAATTTTGTATGCTAGATTTTTTACATTAGGTTGAGTACATTAATTGAAAATTAAAAGCCATTGTACATTGATTTGTGAGGAAAATAAGTAATTAATTGCCTACTAAGGCTTATTTCATGGTCAAAATTGGCAGGTTCAAAGAAACAAGCCTCTATTGCAAGTTCAGACTACTGAAATAATTATGAGTTTAAAGAAATTGAACATCCCTTCAATAGGCTGGTAAATGTAGTGTGGCCATGGAGTTACTGACTCAATGGCATTAAGGACTAAAAAGTTCATTGCCACATTTACAAAAGCATGTTATCTATCCCTATCTTGAGATGGTTCTATCCAGTCCACCTTCATTACACCCTATCTCTTTCAGGTTCATTCTAATGTTACCCTCCCATCTGTGTCAAGGTCTTCCCAGATTCCATTAAATCTAGAGTCTAATATAAAAAATGTCATATTGCTAAGTAAAAAAAAAACATTTGGGGTAATTATTCTAAGCACATGGTTATATCAGCTGATGACTTTTAAAATTATTCTCACCTAGAACACATATAACATTTAATTCCTCCTCTACACATTGTTCCAAATGTCTCTGTGAATGTTTTGCCGAATTACGGTGTCACAAATGAAGCTGAATGATTGCTGTCTACACAATTGGTTTCATTTTAGTTGAGCTCAGTTTCATAGAGGGGTTGCTTGCTCGGTCCCCTTAATTAAGGCCAAAAAACTGATACAAAGGTCAACGGTGCTCAGCACTCTTCGAGCATTAATAAATGACTCTGAGCAAAGATGAGTGCAATATCTACACATTCACCCTCGGGCTCACTTGCCAAACGTGTAGAGGAGGCCTGAAGCATTGTTTCTAAAATTGTGGTGTGTATCCCTCCAGTGGAACACAACGTTACACTGAATTTTATTTTAATCATAAAATAAAATTTGATGGCATTAAGTCTATTAAACAAATAAATATAGAGTTTCAAATGATGTCAAAGACTTTATATATAATTATTTTTTGGCCTTTGTCACAGCTTTGGTTTGCTCAAGCTTTATTAAAATTTGGAATGACCACTATACTTTACAAAGAAAGCAGGTGTTTTGTTTTTTGTATTTTAAAAAAGAGCTAGAAGGTTAACTATTGTCAGGCCATGATTTCAAATGGGGTACAAGACTGGAAAATTTTAGGGAACAATGACTTAAAGTAAACAATCAACAAGCAGACCATTAATTTAATATAATGGTATAAGGATTAACCTCGAAACAAACACCTAAATTATTATTTCAGGCAATGACAAACTTAGGCCTCTAGATGAGTAGTCAGACCCCTCAGTCACGTTGTTGTGAAAAGATAGATAGATGTTCTTCTTCTCAATTTTGATCAGCTGGGCACCTGTTCACTCCACAAATGTACATAAACTTCAGATACAAGTTAGAATTAATAATATACCAGTATTCATGGTGAATAAAACAATACAAGTATTATTTTCTACCTAAGAAGTTCACTGATTAATAATTTTTTTTGTGGTTTAACTCTATGATTAATATTTTACAGACTTAGCAAGCAAGCAGGATATATTGATTATTTCCGTCCAGCTGGTAACTATAATTTCTAATTTTTTTAGCACCGTGTTTTACTACTTGTTCAGGTTATATGCAAATAGGCCCATACTAATTCTGCTAATGGGTTAAGAATGGGGAAGTGTGAATATAGAAGAAGTGTACCTGCATTTTCATGGGGGGGAAAGTGAAAACTATTTTGCTAAAACCACCCTCAGTACACCCGACCACGATTTGAAACTTGATCTCCCTGTCATCAGCAGGTACAATTCTGGAAGCGCCGCGAATGAACCCGGGACCTCTGGATCTGTAGCCTGGAGCTCTTAGCACTGAGTTATTTAAACTTATCTTGAATAAATCTATTTATTTGTAGAGTTAGCTCAGCGCCAGCGTGTTTGATCGGCATGTTCGACCCGAAAGGTCGGGACTAGAATTTGAATCCCCGTGAGGTGCAATATTAAATTGATATTTCTCTAATAAAATGTGTTCATCTTACTAAACAAATTCTGGTGAATGATCTCCAAACTATTGATATTATTCTTACAAAAAGATTAAATTGCAATTCTTAATTTATGAGAACTTTCAGTCGAATTGATCACAAATAAAAATATTGAATTTATATTTTGATGTTAACAAAGAGTGAAAATTTAAAAAAATCTATGGTAGATTATTACCACATAAGACCTTCTAATTACAGTGCACTCTGACAGATGTTTTATCTTTGATATCATCAGTATTAAAATTGGAGAAATTTGCTGCTGAGGTACCAATTCAAGTACAGCACATTAGAGTACAGGTACTGTTTGAATGCAGATGGCTTGGACCAGGTCGTTTTAGGTTTTATGCCTTCAAAAGATGTCCAAATACTTTATTAGCTTTAATGCAGCGAGGGTGAAGTTTCTAAGTATTGACACAGTGTGAGAGCAACTGAGGTAAGGGTCATTTGGAACTCATTCTAGATGCAATCCCTAGCTATAATAGCCCTTAGACCTGCTTCAATGGCCCTGTGGTCTAAGGTGGCACTCTCGTGTTACACTAGACTGCCGATGACAGGAAGATCGGAGTTCAAATCCTGGTAGCGTGTGGGCCTAAGGTTGTTTTTTCCAAAATGGGTTTCCACTCTTTATCCATGCAAATGTGGGTACACTTTCTATTAATTCAACCTTTATAATTCCTAGCTCATTAGCATAATTAGTACATATGTGAATAACTTGAACAGGTATTAAGACAGAGTTCTAAAAAAATAAGCTGTTAGCTGGTGCTAAGGACCATAGCCTAAAAACCTTCTGTAACAAAATTAATAACCCTAATTTTTAATAAAGGTCAGGCCTATTAAATTACCACTTTATGAACCAATTGATTATTTCAACACACAACCTGCAAACTAGTTTTTTTATAGAACAAATACAATATCATAATCCCCAGGCATTTGTTAATTAATATGTAAAAATGTTATAACTCATTTTAAAGATTAAAAATTCAGTCATACCAAGAACTAAACTCAAAACTTTTAACTCAATAGAAGGTTATGCTATAACTGTCCTGTCCTGTTATGAATGAAGAACTTGGCCACTTTTGTAAAGCCTTTAAGGACAATTAATTAAATGTCCACATTCACATTTTGTACCATGGTTTCACTTATGTTAGATCACATCTTCATCCTTCAATCCAGGAATTTTATTGATAACTTTTTTAAAGTTACCGTTATTTAATTTAAAATTATGTATAGTCCATATTAGGTAGGCTGTGTGATGTTTGATGGGTGGTGTTAATTTTAACAAATTTAACAACAGTCAAAATGTTAAAATATTTTGCAGCACTACCAATGACTGACTGTCTTTTTCTTTCCGAAAGGTCCAATAAGTGGTAGTCTATAAGTTTATTAATAAACAATTTTAGGTGGGCCTACAAATTTCTAATATTTTAAAAGTAATTTATGAATAAATCTAATGACTTAAAGCAGAGGAAAGTTTATTTTTAAAATTTTGTGTTTAAAATGAAACTATTTTTGCAATTAAATATAGCGATGTGGATAGGATAAATTCTGGAATGAAATTTGGGTCAACACATTAATTTTTTAGTGAATAAAAATATAGCATAATCTTATTTCAATTAATCGTGATCATGATATTTTTTTTTTTAAGCTTTTGCATCTCCAAACTCCATGTCTTGGATCATCTGGTGCAATACAAAACAACACCTTTAAAAAAAATGGAAAGGGTAGCAACCTTAGGGTGGATTAAAGACTATCCAATGAATGGTCTAACTAGCTACTATCAGTTCTATTCTTCACCACATAGCTTGCCACTCTCTTTGTGGATTTATATCAGTGTGAGTCACACTGCCACAAAGCATGCTTGAAATGAAGTATACAAATTATAGTTAGATTGACCCATTTAACTACTGTAGGCATCTAATTATTTTCTTATTTTATAACTACTCTGGAACAAAAATAAAATATACAATTCACCAAATCAGCTTTGCATGGCAAACCACATTAAAAATAATTTTTTTAGTCCGGGGTGGAATGGGGGACACAAACAAATGGTTACACACAAACACATATGCATACTCTTTCTTAGCCTTATACCTACACATACATACACACACACACCACTGGATATTAAATTTAAAATAAATTATTGGGGCTAAAGCAAGCGCTTAATAATGCTCAAGAGGCAAGTTTTGAAATGTTTTAACATATATTTTGTTGAGAAACTAATAATTCTTGTCCTCTCATGATTAACAAACTTTTGTTTTAAAATAAACATTGTTGGAGACCTTATCATTTTCATTGTTATAAAAACAACTTAATATTTACTGAGGTTTCACTAATGAATCTTAAAAATTCAAACAAATATTGTAATAAATTTTTATAACAATGAAATCTTAAGGAAGGTGCACAACAATGTTTTAGAACAAAAGTTTCTTTATCAAAAGAATCAAACAAAAAATTGTTTCCCAAATATAAATGTTAACATTATTCAAAACTAGCTTGAATTTTGTTAATGTGTCAGTATAGGTTAAATATTGAGTTTAGGTACAGTAGCCCCATGGCTTCTTTGGTGCTGACTGATAGAAGTGACAGCTGCTAAATACATGTTTTTTGCAGATCATATGGTTCAGCGTAGGGATACATAATTTGGTCTGGTAACTTTTCAAAGCCGTCAGCAGTCAGCTGTGAGTCAGCACCAAAGAAGCCATGGGGCTACTGTACATCTAAATGCCCAACATGTTCTTTAAGATACGGCCATCTGCAAATATAAGAAATTTTTGAAAATCTAGCATAAAAAACTTAATGTTCATTAGAGTTGAGGAGAAAATGTAAATTATGTGAATACATGACAATGACAGCTCTTTTAAATAGACAAGCTCTATTTTTAAATGTTGATGCACCATAACTTGCTCCTGGCAAAGGAATTTATAGTAAATGATTAGTTGATGACACCAGCACATAGCAAAAATAATGTACGAGGGACAGTTAAAATAAGAACCAACAAATAAATATTTTTAAGTCAATATTGAAAATATTTCACTAGGCCTATATAATTTATTATTTTTTTAGGTAAACATACTATTTATCTAAGAATAACCTCTGCCTATCATTAATCAGGAAATGACAGTTCACGGTTTAGACACATTTTGAGATAATAATGGAGCTGGGTGGAAATTGGACTGAACCTGTTAAAATAATGTTTATTATAGTAAAATCGTATTTTCATAGACTGTGGTATTGAGTCTTTTTAAGCAAAATAGTATAACAATGAATTATGTTCTAAATCTATTGCTCAAAAAAATAATACTCAGCCAATTCGTATTTAATACTTTTCATTTTCGTTATTCATTAAAAATCACCAGTAATTTTCAAACCATATCTTAATCATTGTACAAACCAATCATTCAGGTGACATTTGACAACTTTGAACAGACATAACCCTATTTTAATTACCGGATTCTAAAAAGAAAATCTTATTTTGTTTATATAGAAAAATATAGAAAAATTAGTGGTATGTATTCAGTTTTTCTACAATGTAAACGTAAATATAAACAATATTCTAAAACATAATAAACATTTTTTTTTTAAGTCTGTAACTGACTACTGTAAACATATTTTGACAGACATTGTGGTACATCAATAGTTTGAGCTTATTCTTAAGGATAATGATAGTACAAGTACAATGAAACATTTAAACGAAGTTTAACCTATAAAATTAAATATTCTCACCCATTCATCACGAATAATCAATTAAAAACACGAAAGTCCTCTTCAATTTAATAAAAATTCTAACCCTGATCACGTTTACTCTGACTACACAACAAGTGGTCTCACAACAATCCAATATGGCGACCACCCTTCTTAGTAGTAAAATGGGGAAAATATTTAATAAATATCCAAGTTAAACAAAAATTTTGGCTAGTATACAACAATTCAATTATCTTTTTATTAATGTTTCCATTCACATTCGGTTTTTTTTACGTTACATTGAGAGGGTTTGATGATTTTTTTTTTTCAGAAAATCTTGACATCCAACGCTACCTATTGAATAACATGTTAATCAAATGATGTTACCGAGAGCTCAGTTGATAAGAAATGTTTTCATAAATTTGTAACTCATATTTAATAAAAAGAGTTTGCACAGCAGACAGTACTAGTCAATAATTATTTATAAATTTAAATGTTGCATAAAATAAGATAAGAGTGAGGTAACAATTATATATAATATATATTAATGGGTTTTAGGGATTAAGAAGGTTGTAATTAGAACTAGTGTACCCGCATTTGTGTGGAAGGAGAGGAGAAAACCATTTTGGTAAAACCATCCCCAGTACACCCGAATGAGATTCGAACTTCAAGCTCCCCATCATTGGCAGTCTAGTCTAACACAAGAGTAGTGTGTTAGACCATGTGTCCATCGAAGCAAGTAAAAATTATATTAAACGTAAAATAAAGTCACTATTCTAAAATTATAGAATTGTTTTACTAAAAAACTGGTTTTGTGTGTGTTTGGTAAATAATAAATGTGATATACAAATATTTACCTGCCCATTGTAACCACAACAGATGTATTTTAGCCTTATTAACAACTTTGTCTCTTGAGCGATACCTATATTACATTTTTGGATAAAATAAAACAATAAGCGCTCTGTTTAAAAAGGACATTTATTTTATTATTACATGTAGAAAGTAAAAAATTATAGCTTACAATATTCGGTTATTTTATCATATGATATATACCTTACATTAGGTATTGATGGCATAGTCTCAGCTAAGGCAGTTCTCTTTCAATCGATATAATTTCCAGATCAACCCTTCCTTCACCTTTGACAAAACGTATATTAATCACAACTTGCGAATGTGTGAAATGCCAAGCCTCCACCGTGGTTCGGATCCCACGTGAAGCTGTAGGTCCTCCATTTCATCTCACAATCACCTTACCATTTCACATTAGCTTAAGTGCGTATAACCCGAACGGCTAGTAAGATGTGGTGCTAGTAATAATAAAAATAATAGTAATAATTATTATTTCAATTTCCTTTATTATATTTCTGGCCAACAGTCGTAAGACTTATAACAGGCCAGCACTGAAAGTACACAAGTACCATACAAATACATATATTTACACGAGAAAATAAGTTAAACAAAAATGGATAAATAATGTTATATAATGATTAATAGTTACAAAAAAAATTAAATAATAATGATAATAATAAAAAAATAGCAATATTAACAAAAAAACTAAAGAGTGGTTAAAAGCAGTAAAAATATGCAAAAAATAAATCAGAATATTGTAAAATTTAGATATTATTGGCAGAACCTCTAAATGGTAAATTATTGATATGGGATTTCCTTAAATAACTCTCTAAGTTTAGCTTTTTTATATATAATAAAAGTCAAATTCGACAAATCTAGAATTGGCGCTATGAATACAACGACCTGTAGGGCTTACCTTATGAAAGCTATTGAGAAAAAATAATTTTGAATTACGAGAAGCCCGAGCAGGGATATGAATGCCTACATGATCAAAGGCAAATTCGCAATAAATTTTTCTATTGAATATGTTTAAAACAAAAAGGACATCACAATAAAGTCTACGCGAGAAGAGAGTTTGGAGCCCTAAGAGGTTTTGAATTCTGTCATAGTCATAATAAATCTGGTTACTTAAGTATTTGTCATAGCACGCAGCAACAAATTTTCTTTTAACGTTTTTTAACCTGATAGAATCAGTTAAGGTAATGAAATTCCAAGCAACAGTAGCATATTTTAACTTAGATCTAACCAGGGCATAATAAAGACATAAAAAAAGTCAACTTTTTTAAATGATGGCGTAATAAATTTAATAAGTCCAAGTAATTTCAATGACTGGGAAATTAAATGGTCAACATGATAGTAGAAAAAAAATTGTTATCCAGAAGAACACCAAGATCATTAATATAAAAAGTGTGAACTATGTTTTCATTGCCCAATTTATAAGTAAAAAAGAAAGGATTAGTTTTCCTGGTAAAAGTTATAGATTTGGTCTTAGATTTATTAATAGACATTCCATTTTCAAAAGAGCATTGTAGAATATCATTTACATCATTTTGTAACTCTATACAATCTGCAATAGATTTGATAATTTTAAATAACTTTACATCATCAGCAAAGAGTAAATAACTAGATGAGTTCAAATATTTACCAATGTCATCAATAAACACATTTAAGAGAAGAGGACCTAAATTAGAACCCTGTGGCATACCACAGGGGGCTAAAAATGTATTTGAGGTGTGTGAATCAATTTTCATGTAAATAACTGCTGAACCATTTTACATATGAGCGAGTAAGGCCGAAATTACCAAGTTTAGAGAGAATAATACTATGTTGACACGTCAAATACCTTACTTTGGTCAAAATAAATAGCATCAACCTGACCTTGGGCAGAGACTTGAGGGGCAACATGCCCAAGAAATTCTACTAAATTAGTGACAGTAGAGTTATTTTTTATAAAGCCATGTTGATTATCTGAAAGTTTATTTTTAAGGTGGTGGAAAGTATGCTCATGTATGATTTTCTCAAATACTTTGGAGAAAGTTTTTAAGAGGGAAATTGGTTTATAATTCGAAGTGTTTTTTTTGCCCCTTTTTAATAAATAGGTATGACTACAGATTGTTTCCATGTAAGAGGAAAAGTTTCATTTGACAGGCTAATAATAATAATAATAATAAATCCAGATATACCTAGGAGAGGTTTTCTTAATTGGTTTTCCACTTTCACTCCTTGCAAATGCTAAAATTATGCTTGTTTTGTTAGATTCTAGAATATTTTAAATTCTCCATCCTAAGTAAAGAGTCCTTAAAATTATTTATATAATTTTTCTATATCAATACCTTGAAGAAAAAATTTAAATGTTGATTAATGACAATGTAGACATAAACATTTATATTTGAAAAATCTATATGTAAATTATTTATTGGATTTAATATGCACCTATGGATTCCTTTAGCCCCCCTACTGATATTCTCATAATTGTAGCTAAAAGCAGCCCCTACATTAAAGGTAGTATAAAGCCTTTTTTCAAAATACATAGTATATACATAGATTATTTGATGGGAAGGTTTACCTCAAAGTAATATTTTCTTACTTATCACAGGTTCACTTTCATTAACTTAATTTGAGTGCCTTAAGAATTGATGTTTTTCCTATTTAGAATTTGTGATGTTTAAACCACTTTTGTCTGTGAATTTAGCACTTATCTTCAATGGACTAAATAGTTTTCAGTGTCTTCATCTCAGTTGTTTTACGTCCTTAACTTCCTTTGTCCTTAATTTGATGTAAGCAGTGCTGTAGTCGAGCCAGGTCGGCACCCTGGTATTTTATTTACCAGCCAGGGCCACATTGGTTCTTTAAATGTTAAAAGGCAAAATATGGTACATCGTAAAATATGAATTATTGAATATGGCAGGGCCCCCATATCCGCGGTAATACGTTCCTAGATCTACCGCTGTTTTACGAAACCGCAGCTGATACCGACATATTACATAATGTGATATTCATGTAACATATATAACAACGGTTAGGTTTAATTGATAAATTATTCATAGTAAGACATTACCAACATTAAATAAAAGTACATAATAATGTGTACTGTACACTACAGTGGGCTTACTATTCATTCTCCATTCTTCTTTTTGTAATGATAATGGATGATAATGATGATGATAATAATGATGATTATAACAGTGATATGATAGTACTATTCCCACGATGAGGAGATTAAATGGGGTGATGATGTAGGCATTGTGAATTTTAAACAATTTTTTTCTTTCATTAAAAATAAATAAAATAGGGCAGGAGTAAACCAAGGATAACTGAAACTGTGAATACTGAATCAGCGGATACGGGGGCCCTACTGTATATTAAATTCAGATGATTTCAGAATAAAAGAAAATATAAAAGCAGCTGAGAGAGGGAAACCCCATAGTGTGGAGATTAATGAGAATCCACAACATCAATCATGAAATAGGCTCGGTTGCAATTTTTGAGCAACATTAGGGGCAGTTTAAGAACTAGATGTTTCACAACCATTCCAAGACATGGAGTGAAAGTCAAGAAAAATATTCCAAAATTTTGAAATACTGACCTTACACTTGTGGCCGAAAAATACAGGAGTGACATATGACAAGGAATCCATCAACAACCTTTGCAGTCACTTCAGAATATAACTAAAAAAAGTTTTTATAGCACCTCTTCTTACTACCCGTAATTATGCTAATGAGTTAGGTATGAGGAAGGTTGGATTTAGAGGAAATGTACCCGCATTTGTGTGGAGGGAGAATGGAAACCCATTTAGGGAAAACTACCCTCCATAGACCCGACCAGGATTTGAAACCCATCTCCCTGTCATTATCAGTCTAATTTATTGCGAGAGTGACGGCTTAGATCAGTGGTTCTCAAACTTTTTTAGATTGTACCCCTCAGCCATTACTAAAAGTTTAATGTACCCCCAAGGGGAAAAAATCCAAAAGACAGGCTTTAAAAAAATATGAGCACATGGTAAATTATTGATCTATTTCATATATTGGGAAATATTATCTGTAATCAAAATGTTTCAAACGTGACAAAGTTATTTAGAGAGAATCCTACTGTTAGAGCCTTAACATTATCTTATATTGAGAATCATTATGATCAGTTAAAAAAAACATAATTTTACTGTAAAAAGTCTGTAGGAAATTTTATACATTTTCTTCACAAATTTGTTCAATAATAAAGAGAAAAATTAAACCTAAACAAAATATTTTCAAATCAAAATTTTTAACTGTAATTCTGAAGCTGATATATTAAGAATCCCAAAGTTTTTTTAATGAGAGGGGTGTGTCTGCTTGGCTTGGCACACCTTCTTGATGTCTGATTGTCCAGTTGAAACTTTCAAGCAGAGGTCCGGCTCCAAATTTAGCCTAATGCTGTACTTACTTTTTAGGTACATCATGGATTAAAAACCACTCTCACAGAGATATGTTGATGAGAAAAGCATCATAAACTGCTAATGAAGAAGGTGTCAAGTAGAGTGTTAAAAATTCTCAGAAATCTGTTTTTAGCCAAGAGAAAATAGAGGAAAAGAGGAGTGGAAATAACCAGATAACGGTAATTGCCAATAATTAGGGTTTTCCATAAGTCTTTTGTTATTTTGCCAACTTTCCCTTGAGAGCTGCTCGAGTACTCCATGAAAGTGCTCACATACCCCAGTTTGAGAACCACTGGTTTAGACCATTTAACCATCAAAGCTGGTAAAACAAAAGAATTTAATGAACTTTTGGACGATGTTCATTGTGGTGGAAGATGTATTCCAGAATCTCTTACACCTCTAGCAGACGGTTCTAAAACAATTCCTTGTAATTCTGCTGAGTGCGAACATAATTTTAGTGTAATGAACTTAATAAATACTCTATTACATTGCTTATTAATCAAGTTGCATAATTAATATTCACCAAAATAAATGGAGCACCTTTGAGGCAATAGGACATCTACCATATGTTCATACCTGGTTGTTAAATCATCGGTCAGCTGTGGGGATAAGCTCCTGTGATGTCTGTGAAGAAGCTGCTCCTGAATATTATATGAATGAATTTGCACATTGCTTTAAGAGTTCATAAAAGTAATAAATTGAATTACATTACCATTGAGGTGAGCTGGTGGTCTAGGGGTAAGGTGTCGGACTTCTGTGCTGGGGGTAAAGGGTCCCATCCTCAGTCCTGGCACAGATTTATCTGATTGCCAAAACCTTCCTTCACCTCTGACAAAACATGTATTAATCACAACTTGTGAATGTGTGGAATGCCAGGCCTCCAACGTGGTTCGGATCCCACGTTAAACTGTAGGTCCTCCAATGGGCAGTATAACATATACCCCAAACAATGTAAACTAATGCTATTTTTTTGTTTTGTGGGAGAAAGATGCATCAAACTCAAATTACCATTAAAAAAAGTCAATTTAAATTGAATGTATATGTTGAAAACTTAAACTTCTTGGTTATTATGAGAATGCATCCTAATATTCCTGAACTTAAAAAAAAAAATATGTGAAAGCAAAACTGTTGGAAATTTGTAGCAGAAATTCATCTACTGTAAACTAACTCCACTTATAACAAGTACCTTTACAGACTCAAATATTTGATAAACAATGTTTGAAGTTCACTAAAACCGAAATGTTATTATTATTATTATTTTCATAAGTTGTGATTAATACATGTCTTGTCGGAGGTGAAGGAAGGGTTTGGCAATCAGATAAATCTGTGCCGGGGCCGAGGACAGAACGAACGCCGGACCCACAGCACAAAAGTCTAACACCTTACCCCTAGACCGCCAGGTCACCAAAACTGAAATGATTTTCCCCTTTACCTAAAGTGAGAAGGGTAACTAAAGAAAAGATAACAAACAGCATAATTTTGATTGAAATCTATTAATTGATGTTAAGATTAATGACTTAGGGGATTGGACAGTAAGGATCAATTTTCTTCAAGAGGCAACCATTACCTCTTAGTCCAGTGGCAGCAATATAAAGTGTGAACTGTGTTCTTCTTTTCATTGTAAAAGCCATATTATGGTTGTACTTTTCCTGCACCTTCATCCAAATATAATACAGTTACCTCTTACAGTGAAAAAATGTTTTCCTTATAGAGAAAAATACATTTAGGATATTTGGAAACAAGGTGCTTTAGAAGCTATGCGGTCCAAAAAGGGATGAAGATACTGGGAAGTGGATGTTACATAATGATGAGTTACATACCCTGTACTCAGTACATTACTAGGATAAGCAAATCTCGCCGATTATGGTGGGCAGGACATGCAGCGCAAATGGACGAATATTGTACTGTACTAAATTTATTGACTGACAAACTTAATGGGAAGGCCTAGATAGACAGAGATGAGAGGATAACAATGAACCTGAAGGAAATAGGGTGTAGTGAGGTGGACTAGATAGAACTGGCTCACTAATGTACTTTTGTAAGTGAGGCAGTGAACTTTCGAGTTCTTGTGTCATAAAGTCAGTAGTTGAAGGTGCTCTATTGTTTCTTTTCTTGGCAGGACATTATTAGGAGGAGTAACTGTATGTAACTGGGTTTTGTCTTTGTTAGCAACTGTTTTTAAAGCTTTTTTGACAAGATAGTGTTTATATACTTATTTTTAGCACCACACCTTACTACTCATTTGGGCTGTACGCTTATGTGCTAATTAAGCTAATAGTTATAGGGACTAGGAAGGTTATATTTAGAGGAAATGTTCCCCTAAATTTGTATGGATGGAGAGTGGAAAATCATTTTGGAAAAAACTACTATCAGTACACCCAACCGAGATTCAAACTACAACCTCTCAGTCATTGGCAGTATTGCCTACTGAGAGAGAAGTGCCTTAGACCATGTGAGCACCAAAAAGGACCAGGGATTAAACCCCGGACCCCCAGCACAGAAGTCTGACAACTTACCCCTAGACCACCAGGTTACCTTGGCTCAAGATATATGCACCATATTGTCAACATCACATCATGTGAAATGTAGACATTTGACAGAGTTTTTTAATTATTAATTTTGGAGAATACATTTAGAAAATGAGTTTGAAACGGAGATTCTGTAACAAGTTTGTCAATTTAGTGATATAATATTTCATTTTTGAACTTAAAATAAATGTTGGGTGGTGGTTTCCCTATATTATTATTATTATTGGGGTTTTAAGGCCCATCGACACATTGAGGTCATTAGGGCCTTGTTTCCCTATAAATTGAGTGTACTGCTTGGGGAGGGGGTCTATAAATAAACTAAATTAATTAATATAAACTAGATGTGGACAGGATCCTGAACGCTCAGGGAAAATGTCGGGAATTTATTCATTCCCGAAAGCCGAGCGAAGTTGGCTTAGGGATAAGGGGGAAGGGGGTATCTTAACGCTTGTGGGGACACAAAGTTGTGCTCTGTCTATCAACAGTTATTTGTTAGGTTCAGTAAGTGAGATAGCTTGAAATATTTAGAGGTCAGAGAAATAATCTACTATACCATATTTTGGGGTGTGAAAATGAGGGGAAGGGGCTGAAGTAGCTTTCCGAGATCAACTATTTACGATCAGCCTGTCTGGTTTTAGTGAACCAAACTGCAAGAAGAGATTGCATGGGTTTTAAACCCAAGAACCTTTAAGGCAGAGGTGGTCAAACAGTCGACCGCAATCTATGGGTTGACCACAGCCGCTAGTTCAGTCAATCGGTTAAAAAAGATTGAGGAAAAGAAAATGAGAGGGTTTGCAGATTTTTTCAAATCAATATAAAAAAAAATTGAAATATCAAAGCTATCCGACTGATGACCAGGTTTATTCTTTTCTCTACTCGTCTTAATTTTTGTAAAATGTGCATTTGTAATACTATTGTAATTTCAAAGATGTTTATTTCATCATCAACTGTTTTCTGACTCTCTTCAGTGGGCATATGGTCTAAGGTGCTACTCTTGCAATAAACTAAGCTGCCGATGACAGGGAGCTCATGGTTTGGTCCCAGTCGGGTGTACTGAGTAGTTTTCTCTAAATGGGTTCCCATTCTCTGTCCAGACAAATGCAGGTACACTTTTTCTAAATTCAACCTTCATCATCCCTAACCATTAGCTTAATTAGTACGTAAGCATATAACCCAAACAGGCAGAAAGACGCAGTACCAAAAAACGGTTTCCAGCCTGTGGCCAGGTCGGTTTAGTAAAATTCCTCCATCTTCCTCTATCTTTTCACTGTTCTTCATCCTTTAATTGTCTATTTCAAGAATCTTATTTTCATTAAAGAAAATTAATCAATCATTTAATTTGGATTTAAATAGTTAAGTTTTATTAAATTAAAGATTGACTCAGAATGGAAAAACTTGAGCTCAAAGACCACGAATAATAAGTGTATTTTATTGGATTAACTATTAAAAAATTGTTAAAGTGTTTGTTGAATTATAAGTTTTTTTTTCCTTGGATGGGGATATTTATTTACAGTTTAGAAATGTAAAGTGGAAGCCTTGAGGTTTTAGAAATGTAATATTAGTTTTTTGGATAATTCACCTGTTAAATGGTTTAAAGATGTTGAAAATTAAACTATCGTTCATTATAACTTATTTGAAATAAATATATTAAGTATGTAACATGCAATCCTAATAACTAGATATAATAGTTCTAACAAATTGCACGCACACACAAATTATACCATGTATTTTTCCTTCTCATCTTTCAATGTTTTGTGCATAATCTACCACCGTGCAAGTTATTAGTATCATAAATACACATTAAAATACAGGTGTATCACAGAATAACACTAAATATTAAACTCATCACAAAACAAATGCATTTTCAAGACATTGGTCAAAAAATATGTATTTAATCAATTATTTTATATCTATTTTGCCATTTATTCAAAGATGTTAACAATTATATTCTTTCGCTGTTGTGAATAATTTAAGGAGGTACATTAGAAACAGAATTAATCAAATTGGTTCTATCCATATTATAAACTTATTAAGTTTTATTACACCTATTATAAGATACATTACTAGTTAAGAATTATTAATTAAGAGTATATCTCTATAAGGAAAACTTTTTTTCATTTTACGAGGTCCCCCTAGGTCAGGGGATTTGGCGGTGACGATCGATTTTCTTTAAGAGGCAATCATTACCTCTTTGTCCAATGGCAGCAGTGTAAAGTGTGAACTGTGTTGTTCTTTTCATTGTAAAGGCCATATTGTGTTAAGTCCCTTTTATATATTTATATCCTTCTTTCCTGTACCTTCTTCCAAATATAATGTAATTAAGAGTATATTAATTTTTTTAATGTGACATGTTTAATAATGAGGCGGCCCAGTAACTGAATGATTTTATTATATAAAGAAAAGGAAGACTAAACTATTAAGTACAAATTTAATGAAGAAAGCCTTTAGTTGAGTAGTTCAGTGAGTGTGTAAAGTGTATTTCCTTTTCCCCCTTTTTTTGGTCAATAAAGACATTAATGCCGAAATATTACTCAATTTATGTTTAAATGTCTGACTAATTATACTATAAAAGAGAGAATAAAGAAATATGTCACCTTTATGCATTGGATTCTTCTCACATTTTTCCTCTTTCCCTAACTGGGTTTTCTTTATTAAATTTCTACTTATTAGTTTGTTTTTCTTTATTTTTATCAATTTCCATTATTATAAAATCATTAATGTAACATTTATGTTTTCAAATCTTTTTATTATAGATCATCTGGAATATTACAATAATGTTAAAATAAGAACAAGAAAATAATGACATATTATGAACTATTAACAATAATTTAAATTTAAAATATACAAAGTAGACCAGAAATAAGAATTCTTGAATTGATTATAACACTGGAAACAACACACTAAACAACCATGAGCCAAAATATAATAAATACATTCATACAAACAAGAATATCTAAGATAAATAAGTCAATAAAATAAACTAATTACTATACAAGCTATCCAATATATAACAATAAATAATTAGTCATGACTACTCTTATTATACACATCTGCCACAATAGTGGCTTAACTAACTACTTGTAGATGAAGAACTGGTGTCGTCTGCCTCCTTACTATACATCCACCTCCAATATGCAACCTTCATACGGTCCCAACAATTCTCCCAGGAGTCCATTGCAGGGCGAACATCTAGGATGGCAAAGCTGTAACTCCCTGGATGGATCGGACCATCGTAATAGTCAATAATGTAGCGAACCTCTTTTCCGCATCTGTCCACCACCCAATCATGGCGATCAAATGGGAGTTCATACCTAGGAAAGATATATCAAAAATGAGTTTTAATTAATATTTAAAGTTACATACCTTATTGGCTTAAATATAGTGCAATATTTTTCTCCTAAAATGTATTTCTGAAAACTGTTTTTGTATTATAGATGCAGCCTAGCATTTTTCACTGAAAATTTTTTTTAAAATAATCTTATTTTGTACTGGAATTGTACCAACCAGTTGGTGGGAATCATGTCCATCTAATAGCAAACTCTAGGTCAAAACTGAGAGAGAGAGAGAGAGAGAGGATTTGCACCCTTCAGTGTCACTGCATTGGTAATTCTGTAGGTCAGTGTTAGTTGGTGACAGAATCTGTGCTGTGTTATGGATATAAAAAAAAATCATACATAGCAGATCTGCGAGTGATCGTGTTGAAAAGAAGGCTTCCCTGGTGTGGTGTCTCAAGTAAACAAAGCTATCCAAGTATCGTCCCGTGCCCAGGGTCATTCTTCATTCATACTTTAAAGCAGAGTCTATGATAGACGTGCACGAGACGATTCCTGGATAGTTCAGTGGTTTAAACATTGGCGAACTAAGCCAAAGGTCCCGGGTTCGATTCCTGTGTCCAGGTGTCATTTTTAAATTTTCAGAATATAATATCTATATGGAGTAATACTCACTAAAAGCATAAATAATAACTTTGGCTATTTGATTCTTAAAATATGCAATCCCTTACAATTATAATAATTGTACTACTGGCAGCATTAAGCCAACTACCGAGTTAAAGGTGGCTGCGATTTCTGATAGCTCGTGATCTTATTATTATTATTATTATTATTATTATTAGCACCGTGTCTTACTACCCGTTCGGGTTATACACACTTACGCTAATGTGTAATGGTAGGGTGATTGTAAGATGAAATGAAGGACCTACAGTTTAACGTGGAATCCGAACCACGGTGGAGGCCTGGCATTCCTCACATTCACAAGATGTCTTGTCAGAGGTGAAGGAAGGGTTTGGTAATCAGATAAATCTTTGCCGGGACCAAGGATTGAACCCCGGCCGCCAGCATAGAAGTCTGACACCTTACCCCTAGACCGCCAGGTCCCCCTCGTGATCTTAATAAAATCATGCATTTGTAGCCGACAATTTCTGCACGTCCATCATAGACTCTGCCTTAAAATATGAGTGAAGAATTACCCTAGGCACGGGACGATTCATGGATAACTCAGTGGTTAGAACATTGGCGTACTAAGCCAAAGGTCCCGGGTTTAATTCCCGTGTCCAGGTGCCATTTTTCAATTTTCAGAATAGTCTGATTTGCCAATGATTAGGATCTCAAGCCTCGAATCCTAGCTGGGTGTACCAAGGGTGGTTTAACCTAAGTGATTTTTCAGTTTCGTACATGCAAATGTGGGTAAACTTACTATAAATTCTACCTTCCTCTGCCCTTGTTCATGGATGTAATTAAATGTGGTTAGCTCCGACAAGTACTAACCCCATCCAATGTCTGATGCGAGCTCTTGGCGAGTATTCTGTGGCTTTGCCACCAAACCTTTTGAGTTTGGGATCAGTGCATTCTTTAGCGTGCAGAGCCTCCCACTTGAGTACTTCGTGCCACGCCTCCTCATTGTTTGCATTATGGATACGGATGATGTCATCCATGTCCTTCTGGGCAATGTCAGAGTCCTTCCAACGCCACCCCTTGCGCAGCATGGCATTCCAGAACATCTGCATATCATAACACATTCTTAAAGCGCCAACTTAGTGGTTAATTTCACAGTGGTGGTACATTATTTAGTTAACAATTTAATCAAACCACTGGTATGTGCAACCATAGGTAAATTTTGTGTTTTGAGTGTGGCAGCCCTTATTGACCTGGATCATTCTCCTCCCCAATACTTGCCCCCACACCCCTCCACCTCGACAAGCAGGATTTTGTTCAGTTCGAATGAGGCCTTAGACAGCAGACCATTGATCTTTATAAACATATAAATATGAAATACCAAATAGTTTGGGCTATGCCAACTTTTACTTAAGTCTTAGATATTGGATGTTTCAGGTTATGTCGTATATAAAAAGTTATTTTATTTCATAATGAGTCTTATTTAATTTTACTGTGAATAGTTAATATGCATTATGGATCATCACTCTACTATTCAAAACGTCAGTGTACTGGACCCAGACTTTAGCGATCACATACACAGAATGTTGAATGACAACGAATCCGATGATGAAGATCGTCCTAAGGAGTGAGATGTTATTGACAGTTCTGATGCTGATCCAGACAATGTACTGTCAGATGAGGGTATTAACAGTGACACTTAAGGTGTGGTTTTGGACTCCAAAGATAATAACATTGGTTTGTTACTCTTGACGTCTATTCCCAAGTCTAATTTAAATCTTACAATACCATCAAATCATAGTGATGTATTTATATCCTGTTTAATTAAAATTTTACAAGGGGTCTGCAGGACTAGGGTTTTGAAATTCCAGTATGTTTTATTTTAAACATACCAGCATATATGAAAGGCTTCCAGAATCAAATAATCGCTATTTCAAAAGTATTAAATGATAGAAAGTTAGGGTTATGTCTGTGATAGTTAACCATGTTTTCTTGAAGAATATTTAAAAAAATTCTAAAAACCAACAGTCTGTCATTCGTTTGTGTAGGCTAATAAAGTAAATCAACAGAAATGTTACCATACAGCTGACAATTGGTTTACCTTTATTGACTTTCTTGAACAACTAGAGAACATGGGCCTAGCTTATGTAGGAACTATGAAAAAGGACGCCAGATTCCTCCTGAATTCTTGCAAAACCCAGACAAGTCAATAATGTGGGTTCAATGGAAATAAGATTATTTTTTTTATTTGTGCCAAAGAAGAACAGGGCTGTCGTACTATCAACTATACATCATAGCATTGAGATAGACCAGCAGAATAACAAACCATAAAGTGTGTGGTACTACAATGAGACAAAGTGTGGAGTAGATCTGCTTAGTAAAAAATGTGCTCATCAAACAGGAAAAAAAGGTGTTGGCCCTTAGCTGTCTTTTATAGACTGCTAAACATCAGCAGTGTTGATTCATTTTTTACTTATCCTACAAAAAATGTCCAATCCTCACTCACTTCATTTTTTCCAACACAGGACCTTTTTGTGGCAGACCTTAGGAGATGACTTGAAATACCCAACCTAGGTTGTGATGTCAAAGATGTGATATTGAAGGACTTTGGCAACGGACAACCATAACGACTTCCAGACGGAGTACCATGTGACCAAATGGAGAAGAGAAAAATGTGTAACTAGTGTCCTTCAGTCATAGAAAGGAAAAAGGCTTATAAGTGCATCAAAACAATCTAAGGTGTAGCAGAAAACTTTGCAATTGATTGGGTGTAACATGATTTTGAACCATATGGACACAAACACCTACATGTCCTACACATTTAGTAAAAAAATTGTAACTTTTACGAATTAATAATTTTTTCCACATAAAAAAGTTTTTGTTTTATTTTTTATCAATGCATGTATAGTATTTCACATTTACTTAATTACTAAACTTAAGAAAAGATGGGATTAAAAAATAAATAATTAAATATTGGTCTGATAGATTGATGTTTCGGCTTACATACTAATCAGAGATGGTTCAGTTAAAGTATTAAATAAATATTTATGTGTGTACCTGTTGAGATGGGTAGACCCAGACTTCGTCCGTCCCTGCCTTGGGTATTGTGGACAACTCTCTCTTGGTCGGTAAGGAAAATGGCTGTCCAGGGGATGGAAGTTGGTTTGGTGCTGGCATCTGTGGCAGGAGAGATAATAGATAGTTTATTCTTAAGATAACTCAAACACTCATATGGTATCATTTAAAATAAATATGATTTCTTATTTATTGACAACTTGGAGAATAACACCCAAGAAGTTTGGTCACCTTACGCGTCTAATAATACCAACCATTCAACACATAAGACAATGTGGGGAAATGTACCAGCAAGAGTAAAATTATAAATGACACTGTCTTTCCTTGTCTCAGTAACAAATTTCAGAATGTTGTCAGTCTTTTTTTGTGTATCAAAGTGGCCAGTAAAACAAAAATATTTGAAGTAGCTGGCCAGACCAAGCATTATTTTCAAAACTTACACTTCACCTCTCATAAGAAATATATTTAGAGCAGTCTGGTTCATAAATACATGAAAAATAAGAAATAAACCTTTTTAACTGTCAGGTAAGGTAATTCCTAAGGTGATCCCAAAATATATACTGAGGATGTTTACATACCATATTAAGTGGGTCTACACCGCCAGTATCTTGAGAAACTGGACATGCTGATAGCGATGGCTGAAACAATTTATTATTATTTATTAGACCATTCTGTATATTAAAAAAAAGTAATGTTAGGGGTGAATCATAGATAGATAAAAATATCAAAATATAAATTAACCAAGCATAATGTTTTCATTTCCAAAAAATGAACTAATTAAATATTTTTAATAACTATTTTAAAAGTAGTTTTGTTATGATAATTAACATATTAAAATATATTTAAATTTTAAAGGTGATTTGTTTTTATTTGACATGTTTAACAGAAAATATTTGACACAGGATCTAAAAAATATTTTTACAAGTGTAGCAACATTAAAATATAAACATATTTCAACACTAGCACCAAGAAAGTGATAAAATGAAACCATATTCATTATTTATATTTTCTAAGGGTTCCCTTAGCTTAGCCTCAACTAAGAGGCCCATCTCATGGCCCTTTAGCCAAGATGTTAGATACATGACTAGTTGATTATTTTCATACTTGAACCAGAATTCACATCAAAGTGGGATTTTTTTTTGCAGTATTGACGTGTTAATAGCAAAATCAAGATTAGTAAAAAAATGTTATCTTCATTTATTTATTTTTTCAATTATTTTAATGATAAAATGGTTTCACTCATCTAAATTTCACTTTCTTCTAATGCAGACTACAGAAAACCATTCTATGACCCGAGGCCTAGTTGTAGCTGTATTACCTGTCCTATGTTACGCATTATACATAGTGTAAGTCAATCACCGGTATGGGAGGTTATAGTCATTTGAAAACACTAATTGTAATACAATGGTTTAATGTCGAAGTATCAACAATCATCACATGTCTTAAAATGCATCTTTCCCTGCAATTATTTTTTTAGCTAAGCACCTATTAGGAACTATCCTCACCACTTCTTTCCTGTGCATTGGGCACTCTGGAGGCGGATTCCCGTAGTTTATTGATGCATGTGGATGGTGAACATCAGAAAAACTTTGTTTTGAATCAGATGGGCCAACTATTTGAGCTGCTGTCAGCTGAGCTGTAGTGATTGTGTTCCCCATTACTCAGGCTATTTGTATGTAGTTATTAAAAAAATGAAGAAGCTGAAAATTCAATTGATAAAACATAAACATATGTGTGATATCAAGTGGAAAAGATGGGTGTACATGAATAATTATTATGAAATAACTGGTGTGTAAACAAAATGAGTAGGACAACATAATTATAATTCTTATATTTTAATGATTGTATGTATTAATATGTGTCACACTCGGGTTATTAACAGTTTGGTGCTGTTTCACAAAGCAATTTTCAAAATTTACACTAAATCTATTAAGTGAATCTAAGAGTATTTTCACATCAATGATTTCTACCACGCAGTTACTCATCTCACAAACCAAAATTTTATTCTTCAGCACAAAGGAGTCAATATCTTTTTTTTATTATCTTACAGCGCCTTAGAACTTATTAGGGTAAAACACACAAATTAATTATGAAAGTAAAATAGTATGTACCCACATTTTATTATAAAGAGAGTGGGGAAACAATTTAGAAAAAATAAAAAAACTCAGTCCGCCCAATTGAAATTCAAATCCCAATCTCCTTGTCACCTGCAATCCAATTGAGAGTGATGGGTTAGATCATGTGACTTCTGATGCCGGTGTCAGTAGCTAGTCTGGAGGTTAATAGAGTACAAGCAATTGCAATATACATGTTAAACTATAGAATTAAACAAATATAAATAAATAAAGTGACGGGGAAATTGAGGTTTGAATCTTTGTTGGGTGTAGTGAGGGTGGTTTTTCCAAAATTGTTTTCCACTAACTTCCGCCTCCACGCAAATGTGGGAAATAGCCTATAAATTTAACTTTCCTAATTCCTAAGATCATTAACATGATTAGTACATGAGTTTGTATTTCAAACGAGTAGTAAGATGCGGTGTTAAACAAAAAAATAAGAAGAAAAGAAACACAGATTTTTGGGTTCACTCACTGAACAGTGTATCGTTGACTGTGAGTGTGTAATTTATTTAATAAATTAAGACAGCATTCTCTATATTTTTCAATTATTCTTGTGAAAGGTCTTCTTATATTTCTTTGAGGTTGAGTGTTGCCATTACCATCAACCAACGAGAAACTCCTGACAAAACTTTGAGGTGCATTCAAATCAAGTCAATCGCATGTTGAGACCAACATGCATTAACCGTGTGGAAGGGTTCATTTGAACTAATGTATATTGACAAAACATGTGATAAGCTTTTCACAAGTTTTAAAAAAGGCTGTGCAAAATGGCACTTAATCCGAGGAGCATGTCTGGGGAGGATAATTTTGAGCTGTGATCACCAAACTTTTAAGGGCCATTGCCTCCTTGGTTCCATAAACTAATGCCCAGTGCCCTCTACCCTAATCTATAAAAACGATTATTCAGAACATCAGTTTGCACTACCCACTTATGTAAGATAATAAATAACACAATAACATCCAAAACAGTAAGATATAATTGCACAATTTTTTCAAAATCCAATAAAGGTTTTTATTTCAATTAAAAAATATATATATATGAATTTTATCCAGTGACATCAGTTTCTCAAGGGTCTGGTTTAAATTTGCTTAGTAAGACTTTAAGATATTACATAATCAACTAAAAAAATAAATACTTTTTGTTTTTTACATGAAGAAAAGCATTACATTGTCTATTCAAATGGCTAGCAACTTACAACTCTAGTAAACAAGACAAATCACGCTACCTCCTGCTTTTAAAAATCTCAAAATAGGGAAAAAAACAAAGAACATACATTAGGTACTTCACGAGAAATCCTAATCCCTAGTTGGAGTGTATAAGAATGAGCTAGTAAGAAAATTTTAATATATGTATTCAATCGGAATATTAAATATAAGACTTTATTTTTAATTACAAAATTGTCAAGTCAAAGTAGTGATAGTTTAAATAAAGTTAATTAAAGTAATTTGAAATCTTATATTTATTTATCAAACATCTTCTATCCAATATAAGTGTTTTACATACAAAAAATTTGTGTAAACATACTTTTATAAATAATAGACTATAATGGGGTTGGTAAAATGTTATGAAAGTGGGGTTATGATGTATTTTTTATTTATTTAATTAAACTTATATTAAAATGTTAGAATTAAAAAGTCAAAGACAAATAAGAAATTTATCTTAATGAATTCACTACGTAGTGATTTTGTATAATCCAATGTGTCATAACAGTTTTAACAGTGTTATGACACATTTGACTATACAAAATCACTAGTGAATTCAATTAGATGTATTTGTTATTTTGTTTGTCTTTAATCTTTTAATTTTAACACTTTCATATAATTATTATTATTAGCACCGTATCTTACTACCCGTTCGGGTTATACGCACTTACGCTAATGTGCAATGGTAGGGTGAATGTGAGATGAAATGAAGGACCTACAGTTTAACGTGGAATCCAAACCACGGTGAACCTGGCATTCCTCACAGTCACAAGATTTCTTGTCAGAGGTGAAGGAAGGATTTGGTAATCAGATAAATCTTTTCCGGGACCGTTCCATATAATAAAATAAAATATATCCAGTTAACTTTTATCATAACTTCACTTACACAAGCTTTTACCAACGATATTATAGTAAAGCCTATTACTTGTATAATTGTATGTTTACACATAGTTTTGTATGTAAAACACGGTTTCCCACTCTCCTTCCATGCAGCTGTAGATAGATCAGAAACTTCAGAATCTTGTTGAGTATAAAGGTGACAGAAAACCTTATATTTCTAGTAGATTGACAACAACAAAATCCCGCCCTCGCTTCATACTATCCCCAAGTATTTATTATAATATACTGGTAGATAATAATTTTATATGAGAATCTTATTTATATTAATATAAATAATTTAGATGTGTGTGTGTACAATATAATACATTAATATTCTTTGTCAATTGTAAATTGTGATAAACTTAGAGTTAACTTGGGGTTGGGAGAAAAAGGGGAAAGGTGGTAGCAAGTGTGGTTAGTAGAGCACGAGCACCATGGCCTACTGTGGATTGAATCTAATATTTAATGTTATTATAATAATAGGCTACATTCGTTTAGATATTGATTTTAAAACAAAGTCAGAATTTGGCTAGTTACCACTTTAATCTGTTTACTTAGGTATGTATTTACCAAACCTAAAATATTACAATAATCCATTAGTCAATTAAATTGGACAGGCGTTTTTTTTAAGCATTTTAATATTTTCAATCAATAGATTAACTTACTAACTAACTTACTAACTTACTAGGTTAGCTCATGAAAATAATGCATTATATAATATTTAAGGTAACGAAACAATTGGTTTATAGTCTAAACTTACCAGTTATAAGTTTATAAATAAATGCGTTTAAGTTTGGGGGCCAAAGTGTGTTGATTTAATAAAAGATTATATAAAAAGAATGAACGACCAATTTATGATAACAATGGAAAATTTGGAGTTCAATTCTGTTAAATTTTCTTTGGTGCCATTTTTTTATAATCAATAGTACAAACAAAACAAAGCAAAATATTTTAGCCACATCCGTGTATTTCCCTGGTGAGCGAAAGCCATGAATGAGCTTCGTGAGTGGATCGTTCAAGCAACCATTACACATCATGTGATTACGGATGTCTTGCGTTTAGACCATTCGCTATTTAGTTTGGAAACACCATTCCCATTTTATGATTAACACAAATAAGAATAGCTATATAATTTTATATATTAACGCTAACACTTAAATTAATAAAATAATTTAACCTAACAAATAAAAAAATAAAAAGTTGAAATTGTGATAGCTAAAATACAACTAAAAATAAATAAAAATAACTAAAACGATGAGATATTCTTTCTAATAAGAAGTACATGTGAGGAAACTTTCAAATACATAAGGATTATAGAAGGGTGGGGGTAGATTACACAAATAATACGTTCAACGGTGGGAATAGAAGGGAGAATAACCCACTAACAGTCCTATCTAAGCTCTTTTAGGGAGCTAGAAAAGGTGAGTGATATTAAGCATTTTAACGGCTCTTCATGAACGAGTATTTTAAGTGTGCCGGACTATGGAAGTTGACACACTCCAATGATCTGTCACTAAGAGGGTGTAATGGGGTGGGCTGGATAGATATAGCTCAAAATACACATAGGTAACATATTTTTGTAATTGCACTTTGAAGTTCCTAATGCCATAGAGTAAGTAAGTAAATGTAGAGGAGTAGAAAAAATTAACTCTCAAAGTGTATCTATCATATTGTAACGGGGGCTCACACGCGACTTAATAGTCCGTGGGCCGTTCACACGTCACCGTGTAAACCACGAGTTTTGAGGTTATCGGGGTAGGTTTCTGGTTAAACACGAATTAAAACACGCATGGATACTCAAGGTTTTGATTATTAGAAACATCATCACAAAAACATTCACTGAATTAACTATAAAGCTAAACAATTTCCCCAAATTAAGCAATAAAAGTAATAATCCGTAAATTAACAATTATATGAAATTATAATAAATAGAATTACGCTAAACTAATTATAACTAAACAGTTCACTAAGTTAAGTAATAAAAGTAATTGTAAAAATAATAATAAAGTAATTAAAGTAATAATAATAATAAAATAATTGTAAAAAGTAATTAATTAACAAATGAAAACACATAAAATAGAATTACACTAGATTAATTATAATTAAACAGTTCAGCGAATCAAGTAATATAATTAGAAATTATCTGTAAATTAATAAACAAATGAAAACAATATATAGAATAACATAATCAAGTAAACAGCTTATTGATAAAAATACTAAATAGTTAATTAAACATCTAAACATAAGTTTATTATATTAGTGCACGGTACAATTTAAATTCAACGTCTAAGACACTCACGACATCTCGCCACTGGTCGCTGCGCTGTGCAGACTACACTGACACGCGTCACACGAACACTAAATCCACTCCCGGACTCACTGGTTGGGAACCAAGAACAATAAATAATAGGAACTGCTAACTTCTGACTATCGCTGATCGTGTATGTATAAGTGTGGTCACAGCTAAAGGTCTTGAGTCCTCCATTTCTAGAATACGGGGTTAGAATAAAATGAACCTAAACTCTGACAGAAGTGTGCCTTATCCTCCCCCCCTAAATCCTCTAATCCCCGAGACAAGTGAGACTGCCCCTGCATACCTGCTAAACAAGGAAGGGGAGAGAGAGAACAGATAGAGCATTTAGGGTAGACAAGAAAAGCGCGCCAGTTGTTATTTTTAATAATTAAAAATTATAACTATTAATAACACGGATGAATGTGTATTTTTAATATTGGGTAGGCTTGGTATTTGTGGAGGATTATAAATTTTAACGTAGAATATTGAGTCTAGGACAGAATTCAACATAGACTGTGTTCACTTAATAATTTACCCTGAAAGGCAGAAAGCCTACTTTGACAGGCTATACAATGATGCGGCTGATATAATAAAGTATCAGTTGGAGTAATAATAATCAATGGTTAGATCTCAAAACTTATGTTCAATGACCCCATTAAGAGTGCTTACACACCGAGAGTAACCAACAACGACAACGTGGCTAAAACTTCAGGTTTAATAGTTGAGTCGTGATAGTTTCTGGTTTTTAGTTGCCTTGAGTGTTTATATCGCTTAAATTGGATGCCTGTCAGCTAACGGAATGTCGTTGTTAAAAAGGAGCATATCAATTTGTATTACATTCATTGGCAGCGGAAGGTGTCAAGGCCTATTCACACTTTTATGAGGTGAAAGAAAAAGATGTATCTACAAAATTACCCGTGTGGGCTGTTGACACCAATTCTGGACTAGACGCTGGAGTGGCTTAACCAACTTAATCCTACATTTGCATGTTTGTAAAGAAACCCGTTCCATATATGGGTTTAAGGCCTTATATATCGGAAGTGAAGTGATCAAAACCTATTCACACTTAAATGGGGTGAAAGAGAAAGATGTTATCTATAAAAGTTACCATGTGTGCCCATGACACAAATTCTGGACTCGATGCTGGAGCACCTTAATCGTTAAGCTATTCTAGAGATTAAACTCGTTTACCTCCTTGTTTAAAGAACTGAAGGGGTCAAGGCCTATTTACATGTACATTGTACATGAGGTGAAAAAAAGATTTTATCCACATAAATTCTGGGCGAGATGCCGAGGTGCCTTAAATTTAAATTAGCATCACTTCCTCTTTTACATTAATTCTTGGATTGATGTTGCAGTTTTTAATCTATACTGCTATCTCTTGTACAATTCTGAACTAGATTTCATGTTAGTTCTATTTTACTTTCTTAATTTGGTTACATTTTACAAACAGCCGGGTTAATGTGGCTGTAGAGTATCTCGGTCCACTATTTAAATATACAATTAACTTATATATTTCAATGTAGATAATTAATCTTGTTTATACATTGTTTAAAAACGGATTTGTATCAAAAAATATAGATACATTGGTTGTAAGTAGGAATTTTACTATTCAGTGTTTACAGGCCCGGTAACTTACCAACTTTAAATCGGGTCGTTTTTCCAAATAATTTTGCCATTAAAATATGAATTTCCTGTTTAAAATTATAAAACAGATTTTGGCTCTTAGTTTAATTGATGTTCAACCACCCCTAGTACCAGTTGGTCCACTCCAGGTATATTACGTCCCCGGTACCCTCCCCCGCTGGGCCCTCCGTAGTGCCTGGGATTTCCCTCCCAGTCCGCCAAACGCCCAGCAGAGGCGGGCATCCCCCTAGTCACTACCTAGGGAGGCACCCTATTGGTGTTGGTGCTCCGCCTACTTTCTAGCCACCACACTTACGTTTTCAACCTTTCTTCTACCCTTGGCAATTGAATTTTCTAATCTACCCCCAACCCAGTTCCCTCCGTCCCTAATTTAGCTATTCTAACTACCAAACTAAGCTAACTTAACTATTTTATTGCCATTTCTGCTGGGAAACTCAGTCACCCCGATGGTACCAGATGGTTGCAGGGCAGCCACCATTCTCCATCTTGACTCGGAGGACCCATCAACCACAATCCCCCTCTCTTGTTTCCAAGGTGGTGGGTCATACGGTCTAGGGAACCCCTCAGAGTTCATATTTACTCCACTAACTGTTGTTCACACAACTGTAAAACTATCCTTAAGATCACAAGGGCATCCCCTGTGCTTCTCCAGACACTCAGTCGTACTAGAATCGAGTTCCCAGGGTTCGTGCTCGCTCCTTCCGGCCCCTAAGTTTTTACCCCGGCAAGGATTGTTTAAGCTTATCCCCCTTTAAAAATCCTTTTTTCTCTACTTACTCCGCGCTGAAATCACACTAGTGTCTGTGTCAGTCTCACCCTCCGTGTCGCTGTCATCTTCTTCGTCATTGTCATTGTCAACGTCCCGTCTTATTCGTTCCTGTGCCTCTTTAAATCTATCTATGTATGCGATCTTTGCTCTATCTGACGCTTCCAGTGCAATCTGGTTTAAGAATGTCCAATAGATCAGGTCCCTCAGTACTTCACCTACTAATCTTTCTTGGATCTCTCTCTGATAGTTCCTTCTTGCTTCTAGCGTAAGGACGCAATCAAGCACCACATGTTCAGGGGTTCCCTCCTCACCACATTCACAATTCCCCGACTCTATTATACCCAGCTTCCTAAGAGATGCCGGGTACGGTCCTTTCCCCGTGATGAAGTGTACAAGACCCTGAAATGGCTGGAGGTGTTTATTCTCTAGTCTCTCAGCCACATTAGGGAAAAATTGAAAAGTCCTCCTACCTGTCCAACTTCTCTCCCAGCATCTCTGACACTCCTCCAACAGGGCTATTTCCGCCTCTCCAAATGTTGTCACATCGGGTGTGGGGAGGAGCCTCACCTTTTCCATCTTTCCCTTTTTTATCCAGTACTCCAAACCTCTTTTCCTTATAAGGAGGTCCAACGGCCATCCACCTAGGACTACACTCAGTACATCTGTTGATACAGTCCGGTAGGCTCCCGTCAGCCTCAGTAATATGTTCCTCGGTAGACCTTGAATCACCTTTGCCGGAACGACATAGGTTAATCTGTGAGCCCAGATGCACGCCCCATAACTTACAATGGAGATAAGGATCGTCTGATGGTATGTCCTTACTATCCGCATAGGCAGATAAAACCGACTCTACCCCATGCTTATATATTTGTTCATCACCGAGAGTTTTCCCCATCACTTCCTCCACGTGCACCGTGAAGTTTCTGTTCTCATCAAGGGTCACTCCCAGGTATCTGACCGTATGGCTTCTTATTGATTTCCTACCTACCTTTATGGTCGGATTCCTAGCCAATCTACCCTTGAACAGTATGTAGGTCTTCTTCGCCAGTGCCATTTTTAAATTGACACTCTTACACCAGGTGTTAAGTTCTTCAAGCACCTAGCTACTTTATTCCTCCAAGTTCTTTCTAGAGTACCCTTCTATTACTATTAGGTCATCTGCGAAGGCGACCACACCCTGCGTCTCCGGTATCCCCTCCAACAATTACAACACCGGTTCCAGGCTGACATCCCAAAAGATCGGGCCACATACCGATCCTTGGGGACATTCCTGTGTCAGTAACTTCTGAACCCTGTTTCCTGGACATCTCAGGGTGGAATATCTGTTACGACAGTAATCCTTAAAACTCCTATAGAGCTGTCCCAGCCACTAATTCTCTCTTAATCTGTCAAAAATCGCCGGCCACCAGAGGTTGTCAAAAGCTACTGAGATGTCCACAAATATTCCTATGACGTATTTACCGGTTGCCAAGTCAATCAGTTCTATTGATCTGGAGATTGCGTCCTCTGTCTACCTGCCTCTTCGGAAGCCATACCGCTGCTGGGATGATGCATGCCCATGACGTTTCTGTGTCTCAGTAATATTTCACACAATATCTTCTCCTGCAACTTCCCTGCTCTGTGTTCAACAGGCAGGTGGGTCGGTATGACTTCGGAATCAGCGGGTCTTTATTCTCCCCATTGATTAGCACGATTACCTCGCTCTGCTTTCAGATGTTCAGGATTCTGCCTTGAGAGAGGCATTCGTTTAGCAGCCCTGCAAGGAAAGGAGCAATACTGTGCGCACAATGGTCTACAAATGGATGTACGAGTTTATGGCTGCACTTCTCAAATTTTTGGCCTTTGATGGACCTTAGGTTACTAGGGCATGCTACCAGGAAATGACTGAGGAAGGTTTCATTTGTAGGCTTCTCGAAGATGTAAGTACAGCTACGGAGCGAATGAGTACTACTGTAACTCTTCTGGATATAGGTCATGTGGTTATAGCGAGGTTGCGGCGGGTCAGGACAGTGGTGTCGCGTATCTTCGAGACTATGAGATAGTTGCGTCCGAACTCATCGAGGTCTAGTCAACCACATGTTTTGTAAACAAAGGAAAAAGATATAATCAATGCGTATAACCCGAACGGGTAGTAAGACGCGGTGCTAATAATAATAATATAATCAAGAAAAACCAATCGTGAAGGATGTAGTTAGTAGAGGGTACATCATAGGCCTGGTAGGGCCAAACCTGAGGCATGAGGGGCACGGAGACAGGTTGTACATAGGCCCTAATCAGAGAGATGACTCAGTAGCAAAATGTACTAGCGATTACTTTGAAAATGGTAAAGAAGGAAGAGGGAAGACATTTCCAGCCAGGTATGGCGCCGGGATCTATGAATATATATAGAAAAAAGATAAGGATTATTCTGGAGATGTTATTCTGCGAGGCGTACAGGATCTTGGAGGAGTTTCACGAAAGGTACATGTGCAAATCGTGGGATTTGGTCTGGGAATCTGGAGTGGTTCGAGACACCAGCATAAGCTTTTATAAATAAATAAGGGAATGCCTACTTGATGCCTATGGGAAGTATAGTGCAGGTGCTGTTGCGATGTTAGAGCTGCTGTGGATGGAGTACCTCAAGGATCGGAAGGAGATTCTAGCGGTTACGGGTATAGGGGTAATATATACTAGGCGAGCTCCTTATGAGATCTTCGGAGAGGGGGGATATTACCTAGGAACGTTGGAATGGGAAGTTTGCATTAACTGGGGACTCGGCAGCGGTGTCATCCACCTTGATTTCACAACTGCACAATGCAGTAATAAATCCACAGGTGGCGGAGAACATATGTATCATATGTGAGGACATTCATAAAGAATCGGTGGAAACCATCAATGGAATCAGGTGCGAAAAAAAGGAGGAAGGAACGTCAAAGAAATCTGGATGGGGACTTGCGGAAAAGCAGATCTGAGGGTGAAACCCATACAAAATTGGAAGTTTTGTGAGGATTAGGATATGGAAAGAAAAATAAGGAAAAGGGCATGGACCACAATACAAACAGCAGGGGGAGCCAGACTGCAGAAGTGGATATGGCGGTGGAGGGGCAGCTGAAAGGAGTGGGGGATGTATCCTCTCAGGCGTACGGAACCCTCGAGGAGACGATGCGGTTATCCAGGCTGTAAGAAGAGTGATTACTACACATGGTACTGAGGCACGTGGTGAGACTAGGTCATGAAAATGGGGACAGTATCACATTTCCCCCTACCAAGTCATTGGATGGAATTCAAATGAGATCTTTGAATCTACCAACGGACGTCAACAGCTTGCGGGGACTAATTGAGAAGGTTTTCAAGAGAAGAAAGGAAACTTAATATAGAGAATACGTATAGGCAATTTGTGACAGCACATGGTCGCGAGACGTTTAACCTCAGCGTGGTGTGGCCAGCGTGCTACGAGCAGACATACTATCCGTAATGGGGTATGACCCCATTAGAATAGGACAGATTAATGGAATGAGGAGCGTGACCGTGTTGCATGAAGTCCGCAAGCTGGGTGAGGAAATGGGACTCGATGTTGTGTCTCTCCAGGAACCAGGAACTTTGAGAGGGAAGGTACGGCATATGCCGGTGGTCACTAGAGTTGTTGTTAGTGGTTAAGCTCCCATGAGCACAATAGTGGTATTTAACAATGAAATCGCCTTAACTAGGATTGAACAGCTCTGTAACCAGTGGGTAACATGCGTAAAACTGGGAACTAGCTCAGGCAGGTTGTTAGCCCTTCACTGCGGCTTCGCGTGGAGTGGTTTGGTCTCGTCGAAGTTCAGCTTCCGGGCGACGGTGGTTGTTAGGCGTCGATCTCATGGGTCCAGTGGATGGGGGTAAGGAAGGGAGATGGGGGAGAAAACATAGGCGGGTTCTGGGGTGGTCAAGGTATGTAAATGGTAGCCCTCATGGCTTAAAGGGGAAATTGAAGTAGGTGGGGGTCGGATGGTCGGTGTGGGGGGAAGTCGAGGGG
>CABFOV010000285.1:132568-146489 GCA_902141375.1 Timema poppense
ACTGTAGGTCCTCCATTTCATCTCACAATCACCCTACCATTACACATTAGCGTAAGTGCGTATAACTCGAACGGGTAGTAAGACGCAGTGCTAATAACAATAATTATGTTTAAAATATTGTTTCGAGTTGGACAAAAAGAAATTATTAAAAAAAATGAAATAGTATGAGAAAACTTAAGTTTACGTTATTTTAAATGTAATATATAACAGATAATTAAAGATCTTTACATTTATAACAAAACTGTGATCTTTTACAAGTGTTGGCAACCCAAAACCTAAACATATGATTTTCTGTCATCCAGGTAAAAACCTATCGTGAATGGAATATAGTTTGCTTTCTTTGTGATACTTCATGGCCATTACTATCCGATTCAGCCAACACAACAAGCATGTACGCTATGAAACATATTAGAGTTTTATAGAACAAAGACTATACATCCTGTTCTGGGCCTATAACCTTTTGCAATAAAAACACCTTTTATGTATCTCATTGTGTATGAATAAAATTTGACCATAGAGACATGTTTGCTTTGTAAAACACTTGCGACTCATGTGTCCTTCCTAATAATATAACAACTATATATTTTATGATAACAAAACACAGTGATCTGTAAGAATGGAATCAATCATAGCTTAAGTGGTAAGAGGAACTCTTTCTAACAGGACATATTCACTATTAAAAAGGATTATCAATGTTGCTGGGATACCTCCATAATGGGAGATTACTGTTGGTTCCTTAAAATGGGATACTAAAGGGACTATACAAAAAAACACCATCTGTGACACTCATTTTTAAGTATATAGATTGTCAAGATTACCTTTTATGATAACAATAATAAATTAATAAAATCTTTGTATGGTAACATGGAGATTATATTCAATAAATTAAAAAATGATACCTATTCATGGGATTCATACCCTGGACCTTCGGTTTAGCATACTAATGCTCTAACCACTGAACTATCCAGGAGTCGTTCAGGACCTAGGTTCATTGTTCACTCATAATTTAAGGTAGAATATGTGATGGATATGCAGAAATTATCAGCTACATATGTGTGAGCAATTAAGATCACGGAGCCATGTTCGACTTGGGAGGGCCATGTCCATCACAGACCGAGTGGAGAGTGACTCTGGGGACGAAACGACTCCTAAATAGCAAAGTGATTAGAGCATTGGTGTACTAAGCCAAAGGCACCATATACAGGTGTAATTTTTCAATTTAATGAATATGTTATTGAGATGCGGCTTTAACCGTAACTAACATATATAATAGCTTGGCTATTTAAGTCATCATGATGAAGATTGCATACTATATGTATAAATGTGGGATAAAAAAATTGGCAAATTAGAAAAAAAAAAAATCAATTTTAGTATATATTTTGATGTAGGCGTGAAACACAAAAATGTCTAATATATTTAGAATCTGCACATCAATTTTCCTGAGAATTAGCCACTTTTGCTCCAGATGTTTGAAAACAATTTGTTTTTGTTTTATTATTGAGAAAAGTGTTGTCCTATTTAAATTTGGGATGCAATAAAGATCTTGAATTTACATTAGTTTTCAGCTGAACAGAGTATTTTGATTATAGAGCCAAGTGTGTACTAAGTCATGATTAGAGGGTTAAGTTTGCAGGGAAGAGTTAAAAATTATTTATTGTAAAACATGTTTGTAATTATGTTTATTAGATAAAATAACAGTCCTTAAAATAGCTTATATTGTTTTATGTTGCTTTACCTTTACCCTCAGTAGTAATAAAATTATTTAACAAATCAATATGACTAATTGATAGACACATGCAAAAGGTGAGGTTATTTTTAGGGTAAAAATGGTGTTATTTTTCTCAAAAAGTGATGATATTATAAGCTGAACGCAACATTATTTATGTAAATATAAGTCAAATTAGTATTCGTTAAAAATAAACAATGACAAAACTGTCTACATTTTCTATTCTTATTGTGTATTTAACTATTTATTAACATATTCAGAGAAAAATCAATCAAATATAAATACACAAAACATTTCATGCTTAGTAATATCAAACTCGATATCTCAATAGCATTACCTCCGAGTCTTACAAATAGCAATCTCAAAATAATTAATTATATACTTTCACTTCGACCAATCAAAAACAACACCGAAACATGTTCTCTTAGAAGACTAAACTACTATCAAATAAGAAGGGAATAAAACTTAAGAAAATATAATTTTGACAAACATGACTGCCTGTAGCAAGGTCCATATTTAATGTCCTTGCTTGGACCTAGCACAAAATATTTTAAAGGCTGAAAACAAAGAATCGATCTATCGAAATTTATGTATGGTAATGTGTAAAAGTAGAAATCGTGATTTTTAATGCTAACTTCAGATAAAAAAGCTTATAAATATCCTGAAAACGCCCATTTTCCATGTGATCCATTTCATACCTATACAATAAGTAAAAAAGGATAGTATGTGTATAAATGGGAGCCCTGGTATAGTGATATCACCAGTGTTACTGAGTCGAAAATTATATTGCATGATGTGGTAGTTGCCAAATTACAAAGAAATTGTGTTTATTTAGAAAAAAAGCTTGAATTCGTGTTATTCGTGTGAAAACATTAGAATTCATGTAAAAATTTGTTTAATCGCAATTGCGAGTTTTGCATGTCCCTACTAATTGTTTGTCAGATATTAGAATAAGGCATAGAACTAGATTGTCTTGACATTGTTGAAATTCTAGTGTGGATACTTTACTTACATCCATTACTGTTTCCAGCCTGTGGCCTAGGTCAATTTTTTATTCAAGTTATATTTTTCCACTACCGGCTTGCTAGGCCTGTTGTAGTTTCATATGTCTTGTAATATATCCTTAGACTAGGACAGGCACAACATCCAGTCCCTGGCTGCAGTGGCGGCTCGTGTATAGGCACTGTGGAACTGCAGCACCCTCTATTTCCACTTGATATTACCGATAATATTTAATATAATGATTCCTTTTTTCTTTAATTCTTTATTTATTTTTGTAGTGCAATATATATTCCTTAAGCTTAATTTCATTACTTCAGTAGTCATCCCCCAGTTTATGAAAAAGATACAAACATATTTGTATGGAACTGTGTGCTTCACAGTGCCAGCGACGTGGTATTTGACTGTTGTGCGCATGCACACATAGGAGGAGAGTGGGGAGGAAGGCGGGACCGCCAGGTAGAGAAAGCACTGTTTCTCTCGCAGTGCCGGCTCTGGCTTGATGGCGGAAGGAAGTTTTTTTTTACTCAGTGTGTGTTGTACTTAAAAACCGTGTACCATATTCTTGAATGTGATAAAGTGTAGAAGAGTGTAGAATTAAATTATTATTCTGCTTCCAGCTATATCTATTTGATTCATTTTTTTTCGGTTCTTTTATTTAACAGAAAACTTTAACCATGGCCTTACATCCCCAAGAAATAAGTTCTGTGACTGTAAGTGAACTTCAACAACTTAAGTTTTCACAGCTATCTCTTCATGAGAAAGTTACAGTTAAGAAAAGAGGTCATTCAATACCTGATATTCTAATATCTCAGCCAGGCAAAAGCAACAGTCACCAGAAGATCAAGGAGAAAATTATTGAACTTTTTGTGCAAATTAAAACAAGAAGAATGGATTTAATTTTTAAATGAATAGATCAAGCATTGAACCATAACAATTTAAGTCAAAGTAAGTAAAAAATGTTGTTTTTTTTAGTAAGATTTTATCAAGTCCCTGAATAAATTTTCTTTTTATACATGTTTTTTTTTTCCTTTTACACAATTTTAAAACAGAGGCTAAACATTTTCTGGAGCAGCACCCCCACTAATTTTAGCTACGAGCCACCACTGCCTGGCTGTCAATTTATCAATGGGAAAGGGCAAACCAATATTATGATCAACAATAAATTTTCAGCCATGCCGAGAATCAAACTTGGGACCCTTAGCTCAGTAGGCAGACAGACTACTGACTTAGTTAAGATGTTGGACAATTTGGAAACTTGAAAAGTTTAATTTTATTTTCATTCGGGTAGACCTATACCAATCTTCATGTAGGGTAGTATTTGTTTAGTGCTAATACAAATTATAAAATTATTGAGATAAATTGAAGTTAATTATAATTTTAGCACTGCAATGAGAGCATTAGACATTGTTTAATTGTAATAACCAACACTAACAATCGAAATAAATAAATCTTTGATACTTTTTCAAGTTGTACAACCTCAATTTTGACAATCATGTGTTTTAGCAAGTTGCAATGAGAGCATTAGACATTATTTAATTTCAATAACGAACACTAACAATCAAGCTAAGTAACTCTTTGATACTCTTTCAAGTTGTACAGATCCAATTTTGACAATCATGTGAAGCTTTTCAAAGACACTTTAAAAAAATCCTTCTAAAATATTCTTAACGGTTAAGTGAATTTGGAAACTCCCTAATACAATAATCCACTATTTTACAAATCCGAGTCTTGGAATAATTATGAACATTAGAGGAAATATAAATATGACAGAATAATAGAAAATACAAAAGTAACCAAATGGTAACATTCTTTCTTATAATCCATTCCTACATTCAGTTAAGTGTTAAATTACTGGTCTGGGGCCTGGTTGTTAAGTTCATCCTATAATTATAACAGGTTCATCTCTAAAAAACAAAATTTAAAAAAATAACTAATGAGAGGTAACATTAGACTGAGACCCACCTAAAGGTAAAAGCTAAAAAAAATAACCCGACAATCTAACACAAATAAATAATATAAATAAAAAAGAAAACCGAATGTTGTTTGTATATGACTTCTCTAATGAGCTGTCAATTTTTCCAATTGTTGATATTAAGAGTATATATTCTTAAAAGCCAAGAACGCGGGTTAAGGTGTAAAAAATTAACCCGCTTCTTACCAATGAATGATGTAGGCCTACTTACTATGGACAGTATTATTTTTTACCTTTCCCTGGGTGTGCCTCATCTTGTACATACCCCCGGCCCCTAACCCTCATCTAATTTTACATATTTTTAATAGATTTAAAAACAAATTAAGTCTTCCAGAAACTATGACCTGATTTTACTTACGATCAGTTCATTCTGATGTTTGTACTTTTAGTTCCACGTGACTAGTCAAGAACATGCATTTAATGTCAAAGTTAAGGTCACTTGTTCAATAAAAGACTGATTCTTATCTTCTAAAACAGTTTCTTTTCCACAGTGTCGCCAACTATAACAAAACAAAAATTCTGTATTTTGGTGAAACAATCTTAATGTGCTATTTTTTATTTTTTTTATATGATTAAATAAAACTCTTTAAAAGATTGTTGTTATCTTGTTCAAATATACACAGTGAAAATTTGTTTATTTTTTAAACTGTCATATTCTCTATTTAAATTAATAATTTGGATTTTTTTTAACCAAATGATTTGAACATAGAAAGATAGTGTTTGATGTCCAAAGTCACATTGTGCTCATGCCCCAACATTTTTTGCAACAAATAAATACTTGATTCTAAAACCGACAAGGATTTAAATAAACGACTCAACACACTGGTTATGACTGGGGTTATTTATACTTTAAACTTTCATAAAATATTTATTTGACAGAAAAGAAGTAGTATTTAAAATTAAGTGCTATCTCCATGGGTTTTTTTTTCCCCACTACCCCTAAAATTATAATATTGTTAATTGAACAACTATTTTAAAAGTACCTGTTTCCTTTGTGGTCAGATACACCCACTTGATTGAGGTATATTTGTGGTGATGGCAGCAGTGTGTCAGCCTCATTGGCTGTCTGGAAAGTAAGTGATTGGTAACTCAGTGTAGCTACAATGGTTGGTGTAAGGAGAGGGTCTATAGTTCCAAACTCAGCTGCTGCCAAACCCCACATTGTACGACCCCCTTGAACTATGTCCATGTACCTGGTCAAGGGTCAATCTCTGAACTAATCAATCATGTTACGAGAATTCTTTATGAATATAAAACACCACACAATTAAAAAAGGCATATAATACTATTGATAACTCATTCACTGTCCTGCCCTGTACAAATTATAGTAGAAGGAAATAAGTATTTACGATAATAGTTAAATAAGACTGGACTCACAATTGCTAGCATTCTAGTTTGAATGCTAATTTGAATTACAAATAATTATTATAAAGCAAATATAATTTTTGGTTAACCTATCAGCTTTATTTATATGTATTTCCAAGTCCTCAAATTATTTAAATTTAAGCTGTATATATATTGTGCCCCCCTTTCTCTTTACATAAACTAATTGAAAATCTAAAAACTACAAATAAACCATGTTTGCCATGGCAATATTTCTTTAGAGGCAGCCATTGCTTCATCATAATATTATGATTATATCATTAGTATAGTACAAATATCATAAATAATCCTGCTTTCATTAGTTGAAAATATATATATCTAAAGTTTACTTTATCCCTAAGCATATAGCATTAAAATGTTACAGTATTAAAAAAAATTTCAGAAATAATTTAATTTCAACACCAAACTTAATGATTATATTTTTATTAAACTTTATTCACATACTGTGTAAAAATGTTTTTTCAAAATCAGTAACCAAACTTTAAATCCCTCACATCTCACCTGTTTTCTCATAGCATGAAGTTTAAAATCCAACCCATCGGGGTTCAAAGCACAATGCTCTCGATGAAGACTAAGATCAAGTCTTAGCTATTTGTTAGGAAATGGTTTTATAAATTATTTGAACTTACTCGCATTTTATCTGAAAATTGGTAGAGCTGATTCCATGCTGCAAATGGAGGTTCAAAATACCTCGTGTTCTTTGGGTTTTCTCAGATACGTATATCGTAGCCCTTAGCTGCTCGCCTGAATTAAGAACATTTTGATTTTAAGTTTTGAATACTAAGAAACATAGTTTGGATTAAGAATGGTTGCTAATTCATGATTTAACAAAAATTAGAAGAAGAAAAATTTTAATTGTAAACCTTTAGTTTAAGGTGGCTTAATGATTACCAATTTAAAATTCATTGCATTAAAGAAACCTGCTTCAGTGGCTGCATGGTCTAAGGCGTTACTATCGTGTTGGACTAGACTATCGATGCCAAGTAGATTAGGGTTTGAATCGCTTTTGAGTGTCCATAGGATTTTTTTATGTTTTTCAAAATGGGGTTTCACTCTCCCTCCATGAAAATGCGGGTACACTTCTAAATTCAAGCTCTCTCTTCCCTAACTCATTAGTATAATTAGTAAATATGTGTATAACCTGAACAAGTAGTAAGATGTGATGCTAAATTTGTTTTAAAGAACTAGACTATGACTCACCACAGTAAGGTTCTGTGTCCCTCGTGACTAAATAGAGAGCACCTCGTCCCTTAGAATGCTGAGCGTCATACCCCATAAAACCGCAAGACTGCTGAGGGTCTCCACGACTGATGTTACAGGAGTTGGGAGCAGGGAAACATGATCCTTGAAGAAATCCTGGCAGTCCAGCTTGGCAAGGGTATGCCATGAACCGACAACCACCAGGAGGTGTTGTCATACTCTCGAGAAACAATTTCCAAGCTCGCACATGGCTGCACGCGACATTGATATCCACAGTGCGATCTGCAAGGCAAGGTTTTGAGTGTTTTGATTATTCAATAAAGAGGGTGTTTGAGGATGCCTCATTGCCAGAAGAAAACAAACTATCAACTTTAAACACATATAAAAAATAATGAACTGACTAAAAATTATCTGAATTGTGCACTTTCGTCTTTCACACCTTATATTTCTCAACTCATGAAGAAAATGCAACACCATCTTTTATATTAACAACAATGTAGGATTGCATTCATATTTTAAAGAAAAAAAGTTGGGTTTCTTAATTTAATTTGTGATGAAATGTAATATTTATAGATTATTTGTATTAAAAACATAAAAAAATAAAGATTTTGTATCTAATTGTAGGTTAAATTTTGTGTTGTATTTTTTTTAAATAGGATGGGTGAGAGGTTTTACTAAATTTAAAGGAAGTATGTGAGGCCAAAAGAATTGGGAACCACTTTTTTTTAATGTATATTATGAAACTTTTTATCTCTAAATACAAGGTTATATTATTATTATTACTACTATTAGCAGCACCATGTGTTACTACCCGTTTAGGTTATATGGAGTTATGCTAACGTGGGATCCAAACCACGGTGGAGGCCTGGCATTCCCCACATTCACAAGTTGTGATTAATACACGTCTTGTCAGTACAAGGTTATAAACATTATTATTTACAAGTTGGTTATTTGTAAAAAACTAGTTTAACCCTGACCCATCAAACAAATGATATTAAAATAATACCAATAAATTAATAACTGTACACAAATATTAAATGTATTAAAATAAAACCAAAGTGTCACCAAAGAATCGAAATCTTACCAAAATGACTGACCACAACTGACCCCCTCCCATCATTACAGTTCGGCTGCTCCCTCCCTCCATTTGGAAAGAAGTCTACATGGCCCGACTGCCGCAAGAGACCAAAGCCATCAGTCCATATGGGACTGCCATCCGTGTGAATAATGTCAACAAAATCGGCATCACTAGCATCTAGCTTTCGATATGGGTCCAACAAATGATGATTTTTGAAGATGGGTGATGCGGGATCAAGTCCTGAACAAAAACATTAGGAATAAAATCTGTGACAGCACATTATAATGACGATGTAAGATAACAATTGAAAATATGTTCTTTACAACAAATTGAATGAAGATATGCAAAGAATAACAAATTAAATTCTTTGAAGTAAAAAACATTAAGTAAACACACTAACTCACACTTTGATTACCTTTACATTGATGTACAGTGTTTCTAAAGTGGTATTATAAATTTCCAAGCCATTAGGCAATAATTCATTTCTATTATTTTTATTATCTTTCCTTATTTAAGTGAAGCCTGACTTTACTTACCTCGTCCTAGTGGCCCAACATTGCCGAGTATAAATTTAAAATAAAAATAATGCTCAGTTTCTATTTGGCATTGCTAATTTTTAGGGATGGGGAAGGTTGAGTTTAAAAGAAGTAAACCCACATTTGCATAGAGGTAGAGTGTAAAACCATTTCGGGAAAATTCTCAGTATGGTACCATCGACCAGGATTCAAACCCAAATCTCCTTGTTACCAGGAGTCAAGTCTATCATGAGAGTGACAGCTTGAACCATTTGACCACAGAAGCTAGTTTTTACTGCTCAAATTGGGGCATTAATCAGCTACCAAGAAAGAGTTTATTTAAAATAAAAATATCTATCAATTGGAATGTTTGTAGAATAACTCACAACCAAATAAGATTATTAGAAAGATGATTGAAAACAATTTCTACTGACTTACTATTTAGCATGAAAAAATATGGCTGAATAAAATTGAAAATAGACAATTATGGGTCTTTAATGACCAATCTTATTTATTTAAGCAGGCTCTAAAAAATTACCTTAGAGATTATAATTATATGGTTAAATGATGATTTTTGACCCACGATGCGGCGCCAATTATTAGGTTATGGGATTTGTTTAAGTTATCGTGCCGCGCATTTGGGTACCAATTATTGAGATACAGTTATTTGATGAGATAAATGGTATTTATAGCCCTGTGATCGAGCACCAATTATATTGATATTGGGTATTTGATGAGATAATTGGTATTTATAGCACCATGATCAAGTGCCAATTATAGTGATATTTCTTACCCTTATGAAATAAGTATGACCTTCAAAATTGCACACAATTTATTTAGATCATTGCATCCTTGGTACTGAAGATTTGATATCAAATGATATAGTTTTTTGTGAAATCACGGATAATATACGTTTCACGTTCTGAGTACCATGTGCTATGCTAATGTATGTCAATGCTATATATTTTATCGGCACTGACTTAGTACAATATTCTGTCGATTTATGTTGCCGGCACTGTTTTTCTGTGTTAGGCTTTGATATATTACTGAGTTCTCTTTTATTACAAAGTTCTTGTGTATTGCTGTTCACTGTAATGGATTCATACGCACAAGCGGTTTATATATGACCTACCCCTTGCCTCTTGGACCCCTTGTCACCAGTGTCAAAACCATCTAATAGAAAAAGTCCTGACAACAGATGTTGTGATGGCTAGCTTCCTATTGTGTATAGGGAGCTAGCATCACTTGCTTTTTTGGTAAACACTACGTCATTGATTTTTGAAAGAAAAAAAAAGTTTTAAAGGTGCAATTCTTTGACAATAGTTCTAAAAGTGTGTAATTCTTCATCGGTGAAGTCTTAAAAGAATATTTTACATACAGTTTGAAGAAAAATATATTCATCCATGACTTTTTAAATATATGAGAGGGGTCCAAAACAGTATCATTACAAGGTTCCACAATAAGGCAAATGTGTGTTTCTTTGAACATACCACTGAGGATGTTCTTATATACATGAGACACATACTTTTCCTGGACCAGTGTTGTGAAAACTAGCTCATGTTTATACTACGAGAAAGAAAAATACCCATCCATAATATGAAACTATAATATTTTAATGTTGAACTCAATCTTTCTCTTGCCCACCTGTAATTCTGCCCAACTTGACGCCCCGGTTCTGCAGGATGTGGCCAGCACAGCCTGCAATGTGGGCGCCTAGACTGAACCCTATGACATGCATCTTGGCTGGGTTAGCCCCTAGGGTCAACATGTCAAACAAAAGGAGACTCATCTGTCTTCCGACAAGCTCGGTGTTGGCTACGGCAGCTGGATAGGAGTTAGCTGCCCCCATTTCCCAGTCCACTATGATGACATTGACATTCTCCTGAAATATATTCACATGAAACCCATTAGCGAACAGTATCATGTGTGGATTGACAACTGGGACATTTACAGCACAGCAAGAAATATATGCAGGCCATAAATATGGCTGTTTCAAGTTTACTTTACTATTTATTATATAGATCTATATTAAATTTAAAAAAAAACTATTGATAGATAACATAGAACAATAATATCCCGAGAGACAGCTAGAACTACCCCTGAAATTACTAATAATGGGACTGAAAATTTCTCCAAACCGTTTTATTTGACACATGCACTCTTAACTGTTTTCAAAGGTTTAAGATTTTATTAAAATAGTGTGTCTATAAAAAGGAAATGTTTTGGACTAGCCATCTAAAAATGTTGGATAGTACTTTTGTTTTGTGCCTGAGAACACACTTTCTATTGTATAAAATTAGGTAACCTATTTCATTTCAAGCTCTTAAAATCCCAGTATTACCCCACAAATAACATCTAACTTAATTAGGCGATTGAACTCAACCTAGTCATCACATCGTGATGCATTTTCCTGTATTAAACTATAAAAAAAAACAAAATGTGGACCTGTAAAACAGTTTTAAAGTATTTTTTTTAGTAGAGCAAAAATGAAAAATAATAATTTTATAACCAAAACACTACCACACTGATACCAATTTTACTGTTGTCAAGTTAAAACTGCAGAGTGAACACTTGAGCAAATTTTCTGGTTAAAGCATAACTGTGTAGCTAATATCCCATTCAAATGGCTCTGAGATGGGCTCTTAATTCAATAACGAGAAGAATGAACTCATAGCTGCTTAGACCCCCACTTACATATGTGAAAATTTACTGAAAAGTTTTCGCTTAACTGTTTTCTGAAAAATTTTCTATTTTATAAAATGTTCAATTATTTCTGAAAAAATTCTAGCCACAACAAATAGCTGCTAACTGCAATAGATCCAGTCTAGATGACACAAGTCTAATTTATAGTAAAACGTCAACACCATAAACATTTTAAAATTAATTGTGATAACAGTGATTCCATTTCTATTCTCACACATCAACTATGCCTACAATGCTTGGTGGTTGAATGTCACTAATGTTGGGTCTGCTGTAGATAGATATGTTAATGCTTCAATATTATAAACAAAGCCTTTACAAATATTTTCCCTTGTCATGAAATTCAATGATCAGAAAATTTACTAAAAAAAATACAATCTCCAATTACTTATATTTATTTGAATTTAATTGTTTTTGTAATACATTTCGCCCTCTACTTTCCCCTTACTCCTCTCTTTACACACTAATCAATGGATTTATGTGTGTGTGTGTGTGTGTGTGTGTTATAGAGTAGAACTTTGGTTATCAGAAAAAATATTTTTTTTAGTCTTTTTTTTTGCTAGACAGATGTAACAGGAGGGAGACTCAATTTTCCCAGAATTTCATTCTTTCACCCAGAAATGACAAACATTTCCATAAATTCTTTACCTTAACTTAACCATAATAACTTTAGTTGCAACGGCCCAGCCTTTTACTCCTGTCTTTTAGGCTTTCTTTGGGCATCAAGTAGATCTTGAAAATTGGTTATTTTTCATCAATGACAAGCCAAACGTGTTCCTTTATGTTGTATATTATCAACCTCAACAAAATAAGTACACTGACTTTCCTGTGTTCTGATCTCTTGTGTTTGGGTATTTGGCTCATCATGCCACCCAGCTACATATAGGTAAACTAAGCGGGCACTTAGCAATATAATTTTAATAGTCCCTAACTTTCTTCATTGATATCATGCCCTGAGTTAAGGCAACCTCTCTACAGTGTGTCGAAATAGCAAGTCTCTGAGAACACAGAAAACCCAGCATGTTTCTGAATCAGTGTTTATTTTTAACACCACAGCTTGAATTTACAAGTAATCTGAAATTTTGGCTATCCGAAATTGGGCCTGTCACCTTTATTTTGAATAATTAAGATGTTATTGTATATATGGTTCCAGGCCACGTGGTCTAGATATAAATAATATTTAAATTATGTTCAGAATTTTTTTTGTCCAAAAATGTCTAAAGTGGAAAAAATAATTTGGAAGAAGAATGCCTAACAAAATGTCTAAGACCAAATGTATTATATAATATGTTTAGAGTTTAAACTGTGAAACCTATTTGCAAAATATATCCATGTTTATTAACAGTAGACCTACAGCTATCCTAGGCCTACTTTTAAGGCGATTGGCCCTTTTCGTTTGGCGTGGAAATGCAAAGCCGTAGGGAAAAAAGGTTATCTTCAAGAATTTTTATTGTTTTGCCATTTTTTTTTCGGAGAAGGTTTGTTCAAGAATATAAGCATGTTTATTAGGTTATACTTTTTATATATACATCTTCTTTATAATTTTAACAGTGATCCAATATCGATAAAATTGATATTTTTCAATAAAAAACTGCCGGCTGCATAACAAAAAATAAGAAAATTTAACAAAATATAAACATCGATACATTATCTTAGAAGGGGTGTTGAAAATATCAACATAAAAATTTCAGTCATTCTCGAGAGAACTTATATTTCCAAACGTATGATTTTCCCGCAAGACCTGTCTGATAGCTAGCGCCATCTACAGTTTCTGTGATCCATCTGTTCTTGTTGGCACGGATGGATACTTTGGTTGGCCATCTGACAGACTGGCACTAGAAGTTGAATGAACATAACCGCCATTCCTTCTAAAGAATGACGGCTCTCTTGAGGCGCTGAGGGAGTGTTGTTTTTACACTGATACCTGTGAGGTTTTGTTTATTTTTATGCGTTATTGTGAGAGAAGAATGAGATGAAAAGGAAGTATACATTTGACTGTTGATGCAAAAAGAAAGAAATGTAAGGGAGGAAACACCTTAAAAAAATGGATGATAGTTCAAAGCTATGTAATTTATTTCAGCACCGTGTCTTACTACCCATTCTAGTTATATACCAAAGCCATGTAATATATAGTATTAATAATAATAATAGCTAAAATAGTAGTTGTAGACTTGTGTAGTAAAATTATAAAAAGGGTACTAACTAAAGAATAAATAAAATCCTTTTATAACATGATATAATTTTTCTGCCTATATTTTTTAGCAGTGTTTTTCACTACCCTTTCGGATATATATATATATATATATATATATATAAATATATAAATATATAAATATATCCGAAAG
>CABFOV010000285.1:146808-171140 GCA_902141375.1 Timema poppense
GTGTGTGTGTGTGTGTTGTGCCTTGTTAACATTTATAAATCGGGCTAAAATCAACAAAATAATTCCCAAAAATATATTTTGGAAATATAAATTATCATATATATAAGAATCACAATATTATTTCAGATATTTTTCAGATATCTATTAATAAACCATCTGGTTCATCTTATAGGGAACACATACTTTATAATGGTATTATGATAGAAAAAATACACACATTTTACTAGATTTATTTTGATACAGTATGAGTAAAGCTTTTTTTTACAGTTGTATTAGTTATATTATTTAGGCAATAAATCAGTAGAGTATTAATTACTACAATCTTGCACAATATTAATTATCTTCACTGGAAAAATTGAAGTATGAACTACTCCTAAACATAAAAACTAAAGGATCTGGTCAGTTAAGTGAGAAACTCTGCAAGAACTATAAAAGTCGGTAACTTGATTTAGTTTACTTGGACAGTAAAACCACAGAACAATCCAAGACCACTTTGTACCCGAGTAACAATAGGATTAGCTGAGGGGCAGGCGGTCATAAATCGAACCCTTGTCAAGGAAGTTTGTTGTGTTCCCTAAACTAGGCACTATATTTTGGAACATGCTGACTCAACTTAACACTATTGTAGTTTGGCTGTGAAGTCACGCCTTTCACCCTACCACCCATAAAATAGGTTTTAAACTTGCACTCAACAGAGCCAAGGTCCTTAAACTAATGATGTGTGTATACTTGGTAACAAGTGGTCTACTACAGTTTGCTCAAAATGCACACACTGCCCACATTCACTCTTAGTTCAAATAAAGGTAAAACATTAATACATGTCAGGGAGTACCACTTTAGATTAAAAACTAGCTAAAGCTTATAAAAACAGAACATAAGAAATGTTTTTCATTCCCACATATAGAAAGGTTGGGAAAAAAAAGTATTTTCCCCATGCTTTAGTCATTCAACACTAGTAAAAACTTACCCGGTCAAGAAACGCGTGTGCCCCTCGAATTGCACCTTTATCTTTGCCACTGCCCTTGAACCCATGGATTAAGACCTTCACAGGTAGATTATACTGGAAATCAGACTTCTCCAACGAATATAGCCTGTCACCGTATTGGATCAGCTGAGGGGATGTAATGTTAGAAGGCGTGTACAACCAGAACTTTGTGTCTACAATTTCAGGTGATTCTGGTGTTTTCTTTAGAGGTGAATGTTTCCGTTGAGTTGTGAAACAACCAACCATATCTAGCACAACAAATCAACATAAGATAAAAATAAGTCATTTGATTAAACGCAAATAATTATATTTTACTAATTTAAACCATTTTCTTACTTTTTAAATCAATCGTCTCAGCAAATCAGCAAATAGAGACAACTGAAAGTCAGTATTTCCAAATTATAGCTTAAAATAAATTGTTTGGTGATAACTATCTTTCTCATTGATGGGTTTATATATAAATTAAAATATATTTTTATCAAACCCAGTACCTACAATTCAAATAACCCTGTAATAGGAACATCCTGTAGATGTCAATAGATATAAATGCCTAACACAGTTCCCCATCAGTCTCAGTTGATCTCCCATAGTTTAAATAATAAGTGATAGGCGTCCATAGTTTTAATAGCAAAGGACATATTATTTAAGATTAAATAAATACACTAGCTCAACCCTTTTTTATTGGTATTTAGAGGCCCATCGACACACTGAGGTCATTAGGGCCTTTTTTATTAATGTACATGAAAATATGTATGTGCTGCCAAATTATACCAGTCTTAAAGTGCTTGTCATACAATGGTTGGTACCTAAGAGCTATCATTTACTAGAACTACTTTCAAATAATAATAATAATAATAATAATAATAATAATAATAATAATAATAATAATAATGATGATGATTATGATGATGATGATGATGATGATGACATGCCGTAGTTAGTTACATTTTTCCAATAGTGAACACAAAATAATAAGTTTTACAAGTTCTTGGGAATCTAATTGAGACCCCTTGTATGTAGGTCTTAAAATACATAGGGTAATGCATCTTTTGATATAATAAACCACTTTTCTTTAGAGAGTATGTTTTGTGTGAATGAGTTTTAATTTAGATTGGTATTCATAAAAGATAAAAGTATTAATCAAGACATTAAGCTAAAATAGTTTAAGTCATTGCCGCACTTACAAAAGTAGGTCACCTATCCCTATATTGAGCTAGTTCCATCCAGTCCACCTCATTACCCCCTATCACTCTCAGGTATATTCTAGTGTTGTCCTATCTGCATCTAGGTCTTCCCAGTGGTCTCTTCCCATTGGGTTTGCCAGCCAGTATCCTGAACAAGGTTCGAGAATCTCCCATTCACCCTGGATGTTCTGCTCACTGTAATTTACGAGACTTGATTACCCTAACAATGTCTTGTGATAGGTAGAGTATGTAACTCATCATTATGTAACCTATTCCAATCCCCAGGAACATCAATCCTTTTTGTACCAATTATCTTCCTAAGCCCCTTGTTTTCAAACACCCTAAACTAGTTTTCATCATTTAGGAAAATAGCTCAAGTCTACAAGATAATATAAAAAAAATAGAATTTGTCAGGAGCCAGGTATCCAAGCGCCAGTGTATCTTTAAATAAGTGAGAAAAATTACCTTAACAGTATTGACCATGTGACCAAAAGTAACAAATGTTTCAGCAATATGAGTTGAAATTTAATTTGCTAATTTGTAACACAATACATTTATTTGGAGTTCCGCATTTTTCTGTTTCAAGTTTCTGCATTATTTTAGTTCATACTCATGTTTTAAAATGTCCTTTCCTTTTGTAATTCTTATTGCATTTTCTTTTTTTATGAATTTCCTTTACTCTTTTTATTATATTTTTTTCCCTTCAGGTAGTTTAGATAGCTACTGTGTGCACTTTGTAAAGAGAAAGGACTCCCCCCCCAAAATGTCTAAAACCAATAAAAAAAATCCAGAATAGCAGAAAATTGAAATAATTTAATAAATATAACGGGACAAGCCCAAATAACCATAAGTGCCTGAACATTTAAAATTTAAATCGGGGGTCAGAGAAATAGTCAGGACTGGACATTTCCAAAACTAAAATTATTAACCCCTTATAGATGTGGTAGAACATTGAAATTTGTCAAGGTAAAGAGACCATCCCAAAATCTGGATTGTATTTTTAAAAAAAATACTCAAAAACAGGAGGGGTGTGAATGTAAAATGGGGGTAGGCAGAACTTTCCAAAACTTAGAAAAAAACCCACCTTTCACAGATAACTAGAAAAGCTATGAGGTATAAAATTAAAATTTGGCGGACAGGCAAAGAGTCAACTTCAGATAACCAGATAATCAAATAAATCTTAAATTAAAAATTTCTCAGAGTTAGTTGAAGAAAATAGTTTGGGGATAAAGGGTTAAAAATGTACAAAGAGATTTAGCAGTCAGGTATATAAATCATTCCTAATAGCCATAAAATTATGTAAACTTTAAAATGGTATGCTAGGAGAAAGAGGAGGGGCTATTAACATTTTTTGTTTGTTTGAATGGGAAAAAAAAGATATGAAATAGACCTCAGAATTTAAAATTTTTAAGTGTGAGTCAGAGAAATTGGGGTATGTGTTGGTTAAGATTTCTGAAACGTATAGAAATAACTATTTCTCTATGTGTAGAAAGTTAACATTGGCATGCACTCCAAATAACCAAAAAAGACTGAAAATTTTAAAATTGAACTCCAGGAAATCACAGGTAAAAATAAACACCTTTATCTAAGATATAAAATCTAAATTGGCCAGGAATGTAGAGGGATCACTCCAAATAACTGAATGTGTGTTTAATATTTAGTATTTATTATAGGGCCCCTACACAATCAGTCAGACTGTCAGTATTAATAGAGAATTAATCAATTAATTAATTAAATTAAGCTCATTCTTATTATACCCCTAGAATGTAAAGTCAAGTTTACACAATATAAAGTTTATTTAAGTGTTGTATACCTGTATATACAAAATAATGCACCACATACCGGTATATAAAATTAACTAAAAATACATATCATTAAGAAAAAATATACAAAGTACATTATGCATGGATTTTTTTAAAAGTGAGTAGGAAGTTTGAGCAAGACAAACTTGTTTTACATATCAGGTAGTACTTGTCAAGTTTGGATTGAAAAAATTGTACTGTCTCTATTGTGTAATATGTTGCCATTACATAACACACTCATTCAAGTGATTGATGCATACTTTCTTTTGTAATAACAGAGGATAAAATACACATCAAATAAGGTTTTGATCACTTGACATTTTGTACCAACTTTCTTATTATGTGATAAAACCATTATGTTTATTTAAATTTTTATGTAAATACCTATATATAGTTTTAATTGTGTAGGTATAGTTGTTTCAATATATTTTCTTGTAATAATTTAATAGATAAATTCTTTTCATACTTTAAAAAACAGTATCATGTGTTTAAGTTAAAAATTCTCAATTTGATTCCCCACATGGCCAAAAAAAATATCATTGGGGAAATTGGAGCTTTTCCTTTTATAGTGATTAATTAACAGCTTGGGTACTTGATGTTGTCTTACATACTAACTTAATTCTAAAACAGACACAACAAGTACCCAAGCTGTTAATTAATCACTATAAAAGGGAAAGCTCCAATTTCCCCAATGATATTTTTTTTGGCCGTGTGGGGAATCAAATTGAGAATTTTTAACTTAATGGGACAGATCTGAAAAATATAACTACTCTTTAAATAATAATAATAATAATAAAAGTTAGTACAAAAATCAACTGACAAATATATAATTTCAAATTTAAATTATGAAAAAATACTGTCATAAAGTCATCTTCAAAATATTGTAGTTCCTACAGACAAATTTTAAGCATCATTCACAGTTAATTAATTTCATATTAGGGCCTACAAGTTGAAAGGAATCAATTAAAATGTCAGCATAATGGTAATCTGTCACAGTATATTATCTGAAATTCATCTTTAAACACTCAAAATACTTTAGTTTTGAATATGAAACAAACGTTTGGGACAAAAAAAAACCATTCATGAATATTAATGGAGACAAAAACTACATGACAAAAGTATCCACTTGTGATGGCTCATTAAGTAATGCTCCAGTGAAACTGTATTATGCAATGGGCCTTTGAAAGTTGGTTGTTCCTCCTTGGTGAACATGTTGTCCTAAACAAACACTAGTGCTCCTCCCACTAAATGGCTGTTAGGTAATCACAAGGGGGACAAGGAAACTCTCTTTAAGAGCACAGAGGATGAACAGGGTTTACTAGTCACCACCCCAAGGCAACAGACAGTATGTATGTGTGTGTGTTTTTTTTATCATAGAATGAAAGTATGTTTCCTTTACAACAAGGACTCATGGTCTTATAAAGAGAGGGAGACATTATTGACTTCGAACAATGGAAGAGAGACGAATCAAACAACAGTCACTAAACAAGAGAAAGGTTCATCTAAATATAGTGTAGGCGAAGAGTTGAGACGTGTTAATTGATGGGACAAACACTCTAAACATGTGTGATCCACCAGTGGCGTAGCAAAGGCATCTGATGACAGAAGCGAGTCTCAATTTTGGCACTATCTAGCTGGAGAAGAAACAAAATTCTTATAAAAAAACTTAAAAAGAACTTAAATAAAATAAGGTTGCAAAACCAATCCCGTAAAAAGATATCAATGTAGCGAAATTCACCCAAATAAAAGGCAACTAAAGCGGTGAACTTCTAGTACCTGGTGTATAACTCCGCACCCCCTCTTGGTTACACCATTGTTATCCACTCTTTAGTACTATTTAAAAACTAAAGGAACATTGTTGACCAAAGTAAAGTATATACTTGTCACTCTTCCCTAAAGTTCATTCTCTACTAAGGGTTTCCTTTAAATTATAATTCCTCCTGGACACAAAGAAATATTTAATCTAAGGAATGATACAAAATATAGGGGATGTATCAGAGGGTGCCACTGCATGGTAAAAAGATTGTGAAATACTGAAAATTAATACCAGAGAGATTCCCTTCTAATTTTTTTATTGTTATTCTAATGTTATGTATTTCCAAACAAATGCTGTATATGCCCCCCCCCATCAAATTACTTAGCAAATAACAGAACGTGTAATTACATTTTATAATTAATACTTTTTTTTATAAGAACTAACAACATGATTCATCTGATGTTCCACATGTAACACTGCAGTATTTCTTTAAGAAAAACAGTTCTGAAGTATCAAAACCACTAAAAGAACACTTAGTCTTCTCATGAACCAATGTTGAAATTTAGCAAATTTTACCTTTTCAAAAATTAAAAATAAATAAATAATGTGACCAGAACTTGAAATGTTAAGTTTTTTTCCCTGTACTGACATGTTGATACCTTTCATCTCCATTTTGGAGTGAAGCATATTTTAAAATAAGAACTCACTTCTTAAATAATCAGTAGGTGAGCCCTTTAATGCATAATAGGAATGACTGATTAATTTGATAAATATTAATTAGTAATTGTCAAAGGGAAAATTTTAGATTAGAATCAAAAACTGGGTCACCTGCAAAAGCTAAAATGCAACACTTCAATTTAGTCTTTAGTCTCATCTTGAAAATGATTAATTTATTTATAAACATTAGTTTGCACAGTTTATGGGACAGAAAATTCCTTCTTTATACATTATAACTATATTGATGTGCATTCTACATCTTTGATTGGTAATGTTTAGTTAAATGGATTTGGTCTGGGCTATCATATTATTTGTATAAAATTAAAAATAGTTTGTTTTAGTCTTGCTCAAAAAAATTCCATGCTATCAACCATCAAATGAGCTATAACAACAAAGCGACCGCAACTTTTTGACAAAAATAGTGCCAACATCTGCAGGTAGAGGGTGTCATGTGGACAGCACAGCGAACCCTCTGGCCATTTTTCTCTGTTTTCTAGACCGAGACCACTACCTCTTTATTCAAGTAGCTCCTAAATTGGCATCGCGAGGCTGAGTTGACCCCGTTCCAGAGCCTCTGCTCCACAGATAATTTGAAAGAAATGGAGATCGAAAACAGTATCTCTGGATCTGTTACCATGAGCTCTGATCACTAGACCACAGAGGCGATAAGGGATATGCATATTTACTTTAATTAGGTATTGTTTGTTTGCATGCATGTGTATATATTATATAAATAGCCTGCAATAAAGGGGGCATTACACACAAACATATTGTGGAAAAACATTATATATTTATAATTCTCCAAAGGTTGTATAAAAAAAATATATATATTATTTTATTATTTAGCTCAGTTGCACGAGAAACCTTATCTCAGGACCACTGGGTTTAAACACATGATTAGTAAATCCCTTCTCTTTGCCTGTCTAGTTGCCGTAGCAATATTACATGATACAACAAGAAGCTTGGGGTAAAACACATAAGAAATGGCACTTACCCCTATATTTTATATAATATTGTACAGTAACAAAATTAATAATTATCATGAAATAAATAAATAAACTATTTTATGTTATTTGTTTGGTTATTTATGTACTCTGAATTTTAGTCTTATCAAATCCTGCCTATGGAGCTCCATTAATTTAGATATATAAGGTAACATAATTTTCTTGAAACAAAGTTAAAATTTTGGTGTTTGTAAATTTTATATTAATATGTATAGACTTTGTTTTGTTAACAAGGTATTGATTACTATACCATAATTTCAATTAAAATTAATAAGTAGCCTTGCTGCTCATAGTTCCATTTTCCTTTTTGTACGTTATCTTAAGATATAGTCACTAAGTGACTGATTAAAATTGTAGCAACAAAACAAAAAATTGGAAACTTCTCAAGCATAGCCATTCTGTAGTTGAAAACTATATATCTTTATATTTAATTAAAGATATGAATTAACTTCTCACTTCCTCTCCAAGTTAAATTCAACACTCTTGTGTAAATCTTTTATAGTTCAAAATTGTAATAACTTGCAACACATGTGTCCCTTTTTACCTCTTGATTGTGCACTTAAAACATCCCGGCTTTAATACAATTTTTAAAAGCGACGCCAAACATAAAACAAAAACTAATCGTCCCTTTCAATTCTTAAAAACAAAACAAAAGCAACTTTCCAAATACACACCAAAAATGTGATACAATTTAGAACTAGGAATATTGCTAGAATAGTGACGTATGGATGAGAGGTTAAAGAAAGCTCAAAGTTATTTTATTTGGGAAGTGAAAATAAATAAATTCAATGTTGGCACAACTGTATGTACATCAATAGAATAAGAGTAAATAATATATATTTTGTTACTCTAATTAATTGTAAATATGGTTTATAATTAAAGGGGTTGGTTTTCTTTGTCACAATATGTATAATACACACATCTGTATGTGTAGGCTTGTAATGCCCCCTTTACCTTCTGCTTCACATACTTAGGCCTACTACCCATTTTTGTTGACCCAACTTAAGATGCACTTTCACCTTTTAGCCATTTATATCTTTAATATAAAAAATAAAATTAACCTACAGCCTACCCGCTTTGATGGCTGCATGATCTAAGGCACTACTTTCACAGTAGACTAGATTGCCAATGGTGAGGAGATCAAGGTTCGAATCTCAGTTGGGTGTACTGAGGGCGATTTTTCCAAAATGGTTTTTAACTCAGCGTCCTGAAAATGTGGGTACACTTCCTAAAAATATTACCTTCGTCCCTAAAACTATTAGCCTAATTAGTACATAAGCGTATAAACTTAACAGGTTTTTAAATCTCTTTATTCAATAATTATATCAGGCTGTAAGGTTAGCCTCTATTTATTAAGTTACTGATGTAATAGGATTACAACTAACTTTCAAATATATATTTTAAATACGATTTTTTTTTAAATAATGATTTCAAATCCTGTGGATGCATGTCACATGGTGAAGCTTAAAAAGGTAGGTAGGTAGGTAGGTAGTCCTAAATATATTTTTTCTTTAAATATTTACATGTTTCAAATATCTATGGGAAATGATTCTAGTCCAAAAATTAAATATTTAATCACTATTTACACCAGCCTTTTTTAGGTTATTATTGTGTGCTTAGTCTTTGTCAAGCTGCTTATCTTGCACCAATGAAATAAAAACAAATAAATCATAAACAGCACATTTATAATCTAGGGACTGATGTTTAAATTGTAGAGATATTGAGAAATCATTAATAGGTCTACTTACTTTTAGAGAAAAACTATTAACAAACTTTCGTAATGATAGTTGAATCGAATGAGCCTTACCATAACAAATGAGCTTTCTTGAAAACCGAGATTTGTTTCTTTCTTGCATTCGAGAGGATATCCTGTCTCGAACTGCAAGTCCATTATATCGTTTTACAATTTTTATTGGCGAGTTCTCATCAGCATCTATGAAAATAAAAAAAAGAAATAAAATTAAATTAAAAAGTTAAAGAACTGCGTGAATGTATACATTTCATTTAGTCTATTAAATGTAAGAGTTTAATAAATTAATTGTAGAACTAGTTTTAAACCATTATATTAAGTGTAAAGAGTTTCACAAGCAAAAATGTAAATTAAGTTACTTGCTATACATAACAATGAATTAACTGAAGGTGTAAAACTAATATAATATTATAATCATTTGAAACCCTACCATTAGAATTTAAAGAATTACAGTTAATTTTCAAAGCTTGAAAATATAACATGACACAAAATACTATCAATAATATTTGATTTCCCATAACTTTTACTGTGCATTAAGGAACGACGAAAATATATCTGTAACTTAAACCCGGGCACAACATGAAATGTTTACCTGCAAAGAAGGAAATGTGCCACCACTACTTTACTGTGTGTCACTTTCACTTTTTAATTCCACCTCTCTTTTACCATTATCACACTTAAACTGTACATGCCATCTATTGAGTAAAATACACATCTTAAGTTTACTGTTTGACCACAGTATAGAATGAACTGGTTGGGTCAGGCCAGAGTCAAAGATATACGGGGCTGGCTACTCTTTAGTTCCAGTGATCAGGACTTGAAGCGAAATGACGTTAAAGTCGTTGCGGAATAGCGCACGCACAATTTAAATATTGTAGAGAACAAAATGATAACATACAAATTACCATTTATCACTGCTTATGGTTGTATTATAATTTAAATCTATTTGTAATACTGTATTATCAAGCACATGATAATTATTTGTTTGGTAAAATTTGTTCATAAAACATGGTTAGAGATTATTACTTAAACATGTATTGATGTATAATGGCACTAAGGCATCAATCAATCTTACCATATAGATAATGATTTAGGGTGATATGTCTGATCACGAGGCCTAATAGTATTTCCTTCAATAAATGCATAAGGACGAATGCAAGAATGAAATATGCAAACGTTAAGAGTGAATGAGAAGTGGGATTTTTGAGTAGTATTTATGGTTGAAAATGTGAGGGGTTAATAAGCAATTTTAAAGGGTACGCTCTTGCAGACGGTTCAATACCAAGGCAAATTAATGCCACTCACCCTTAATTTTTACTCATTTCATCCTTACATGTAGTCTATAAAGTTTCAAATCCCAATGGTCCCAGGTTTGTTTCCCGCCTTCAAGTAGACATTTCTCAAATACTACCATTATGCGTCAAAATAGTTATTAATAGTATTGTCCCTTAATATTATTTAATTAAATGACTGTAATACTATTACTGACAGCAATAAATCCTAAGTAATTTGATTGTTACTACCAAGCTGTAGTACAGTCATTTTAAGAGAGTCTAACACTTCAGTATGGGAGCAGTTTGTCCTCTATGAATAAATTACTACTTTAGTGGAAAGTGCCTTTTAAAAATAAGTTGCTTTTTTAATATGTTGTTGTCAAATATTTTCGAATGTAAATAATACTCTAAAAATCCACTGGAAGATCACCTGCCTGGACATGAATCCTTAAATCATAGTTCAGAGTCAAGCAAATGAGTTGGACATGCTTTGAATGGCCTGGTGGTTTTAGACTCATTTTTGATAATGCTAGAGCCTATTTCAAGGGAATAGGAAAGTCACCAGTTTTGTAGGGGTTTGGGAATCATAGATAGGACTAAAATACACTTGTTTCATCCGCTTTATAAATTTGAGTATATTGCATACATTAGGATCCCTAACACATATGTGAGTCAATTTGATCAAAAATTGTTTTGATAAAAACTGAAGCATCAGCAAGACAAGCATGCAATACTAATTTTTTAGTGAGGGGGGATTCAGGGGTGACTCGGCTATTAAATTTTCAACGTTCCAGGTCCAATCAATATATTTTTTAAATTGGTACGTTTTTAACAATTAATTTATTCTTCAGAATGTGCATTATTTTTCTAACTATACTAATCAAATATTAAAATTGATTTTATTTGGGTAGCACAAGGTGAATAGATTTACAAACCCTTTACTTTGTATTTGATTTATTTGTAAAATACTTAAGGACATTATTCCGGAAACTTCAGAAAAGCTAATTTTACATATTTGTAAAGTCTGATTAAATTGAAATAATTAACCCCCTGAAGCTTTAGCTCAGAAAACTGGTGTTTACATTTATTTGGGATATAAAGATGTTTCAGATTTAGACAAGATCCCCAGTAGTTTGGTTAGTAACGATAGTAATTGGATGAGTTTTAAGGCCGGGGTTTGAATTCTTGTTATTATTAAAAATAAATCTTTCAAACTATAGAATATTCCTAGCTTGGCAACGTACCTGAGCTGTAAAAATGGATTAAATATTTTTTAGATCTTAATACCTTTAGCAAAACCATCAACAATAGGAATAGGATAAGGGTTAGAAAATAGATTAATTTTAAAGGAAAGAGTAACCATTTACTTTGTTGAATGCCAATGTATTCAACAATTATAAATTATTGTGTTAGTTTTGTTATTGATTCAGGTTCATAATATAAAATATACAATATTTTAATTATTTATTTTATGAAATAGCGTAATTTTTTCATATATTTAATGATATAATATGCTCCTATGCCTTACTCCATATTAAATATCTCCATACATAGAAACATATATGACGACATTTCTGAGTCCAATAATGTACAGATATATAATAATAAAATTTACTAAAAGATGGTTTTTAATGTCCAGCATGCTAGAATTCTTCCACTTACTTTTGATGAGTTTAATTATTGCAATTTATAGCTAACAGCATATACAGTAAACAGTGAGGAAATGGATCTTGTTATTGTTTGTAAAACTGAAGCCAAGCAATCATGTCCTATTTATAGCTGGAAAAGGCCGAACTAAATACCTATATTCTTGGGTTTTCTAGGATGAGTGTTTTGTTATTCTCCTTACTTTTTGTTTTCTTTTGCTTGTGTGGCTTAACACAATACATATGGTAAAATTATATTACAAGTATATCCCGTCAAACCCTTACCTCGCATTAGAAATGAGCTAAATTATTAAGCCACTATGAACATAATATTTTAATGATGAACAAAACACAAAAATCAATGACAAAACTTAACAACAAAGACATCTGCCAACCTTACCTTCATTGCTAGACCATTGATTTATATTTGAAACAGGTTTATTGGTCAGCAATTAAAAATGATAGGTATTTGACAGGTAATGATCCAGTGGTATTTGTGTAATAAGGACAAAATTAAGAAGTGCTTTTAATGTCCTTGATTTCAACTAAAAGAAGAATCAGAAGCCCTCCTCCAAAAATTGTTGAGCCGTATCCTTAAAGTTATCATGCGGAACCTTATAAGAGTCCTGAAATATTTATCTTGACACATAATATGACCTACATATTGTCACATCCTTTTGATTAAGACTATATCAAATTGTATTTATATTCATATTATCCTAGTAAGGAGAAAATAATGATAATTTTTGTAAGGGACAAGCTTAATGAGAATATTAAAAAATGAAAAGGTGGAAAAAATGCAAAAGGAAATTGAGTTATATATTAGGAAAGTATAATGGATACCACATATAAACAGAGGATAAATACAGTAATCCTATTATATAATATAGGCTTTAGTAAAAATATTGGATATGAAATCAAATATCATAAAGAGGTGGAATAAGTAGTTAATGTGATATGTTAAATATTGTAAATTGGCTTAATGAAAAATTACAATTATGAGAAAGTTATATTAGAAAAAAGAATATTAAAGACTGATAAGAATGAGCCTATTTAGGATCCGTCAAATTGATAATTAAGAACCAGTCATCTTAAAAATACAATAAATACATATAAATAATGTATAAAAGATAAACTTAAAACTAAGATATATGACATAAACAGAGAATATACAAATGGTAGACCTTATAGAAACTGAATTATATTAAATGTTGTTAAAAAAGATTAAACAAGACAGTTACAATATAAATAACATTGAATAAAATTAAATTGCTAAAATTGTTTTTGTCGAGGATTATGTGTGGTAGCCACATTAAAAGTTAATAATGTCAATTAAATGAAAGGTGATTGAACCGATTTTTGTACTAAGGTCAGGATATTTGATTACAGTGTAAGATGTTAATAAAGTTGAACTGTGTTAATTAATTCTCATGGCTGTTCCTTAGCTTGAATATGTTAGTTCCTCTCCTTAATTTCCAATGATCCGAAGCCGGATACAGGTTAAAACGACGACATGTTTCGGCTATTCAGCCATCATCAGGTCTGAGACAAACCAGCCATCAGCCATTATAGCTGAAGTGGTGCTGTATGAAAGCGGCCCTGCTCGTTGGGACGCACATTCCGTACAGGAATTTGTTCCATGGGTCGTTCAGGATCCTCGGGTGGGAGCTCACGGTGTCGGATGACGATGTTGTGTAACACAGCAAACGCAATCATGACTTTGGTGGACGTGAGCAGGTTGGTTTATCAGATTTTGTCTGAGGCGTACGACTCTACGTTCCCACACCCCGAACAAACGCTCCACCACTTTCCTTGTCTGCTTTTGTGTAGTGTTGTAGCGCCACTCTTTGGAGTCTGTGGGTCCGGTACTGGAGTGTAGAGGTAATCAATCTAATTGCAGATATCAACTATCTCCAAGAATATTGCCCCTCCCTTGACGTGTCCACAGTCGAGTCTTCATTCGACTGTTGCTGAAGATCCTGACATCATGGGTACTTCCTGGCCAACGTGCCACAATGTCCAACATCTCCATATCCGGCTTAGAAACAACCTCCAAGTGGTAAACTGTAGTGAGCAAAATAAGATAGTAATATAGCCACTTTAAAAAATATGTGTGACTGAATAGATGTTACATTCCTTCAGAATTTCACAATCACTCCTAAAAATAAAAGCAAAGAAAGAAGAAAAAGCAACTAACTGTTAATTTGACTAATAAAGTAATTGAGATATCTTACACAATATTTTGACTATCACATGTTCGTGTAGAATAAATGAGAATATAACTAAAATTTATATTTTTACAAACCATCCAGATCTCTTGGACCATGCTGTTAATAAACCAATAAATAAACAAACAAACAAACGCAAATGTAGACGCCCGTATAACTATTGGGAACCACAATTTTGTCATTTGATAATGCAATTAATTTTATACAAGGGTATTTTGAGGATATAAAACATATATATATATATATATATATATATATATATATATATATATTTATATTAAAATAATCATTTCAAAACATATTAACCTGAAAACTACCAGTCTCGTAAAATTTAAGTGCTGTAATCACCTTTATTAAAGGTGGCACTGGCAAAACGCAGGCGTTTTGGTTTGGACCAGTCAACAGTGGGACGATGACGTTAATCACGGTATCTTTGCTGAATCGGAATCTTCTGATAAATTCCCTGTCGTAATAGAATTTGACAGGGTTTTCTGCATCCCGCAAATATCTTTTGGGCTAGGATAACTTATCAATGACACCGGTAACCTCAACTAAATCCACTAGATCATCATCAAAAACCCGATCGTCATCCATCTTGAAAGTTGAATAGTGTCGATTTAGTGTGCTCGCAGCACTGCTAAAGTTTAGTTCGGATCGATACTAAAATTTAGTGGGCATCGCGACTAAACTGTGACTATGGAACGTACTTCATTCGGTTTTAGGGAGGATGGTGCAAAAACTTTCTATTTAGGGTTACTAAAATTTAGTGTGACTATGAAACCCGTTCTTTACCAGTAGTTTGACTTGAAGATCAGGCGTCGTGATACAATTTTATCGGGTCTATGTGACGTATTGTGCCGTTCATCAGACACTTCAATACTAGGTGAATTAATTGAGCTGCGCTTTTATAAAACATTCTAAAATCTTATTTTAAGTATGGGGTGTTTCAATAAGAAATATAAAGACTTTAAAATATATATATATATATTTGTTTTTATGTAAATGATATGGATATAGTTATAAAAGTTAGCTGACAATTATTATAGAAAATAATTTGACAATATTCTGACGAATAATAGGTTGAACAGATTTGTTGTTTGTATTATCACTTATCAACCTTTTTTTCGTCAAAATTAGTTCAAATACTTTATTTAATGTCAACTAACTTTCATGATTCAATCCAAATATTTCCTTCATAAGTCGTGGACGCATTTTATTTATAAATCCAAGATACATCTTTTGATTTTAGATTGTTTCCATCAATTTCTCTCTCACTGAGGTAGTCTTTTTCCGGACGTTAAAGAAGACATGGTCCAAGTTTCAGCCTCGAAAGAAAGCATATTGTGCTAAAAAATAAAATACAAATGTATTTTACTTTAATTCGAGAACACTTTTTAATGAAATCTTTTGGCCTCAAATATTTGAATTAACGTGTGATTTGTGTTGAAATGTTAAAATTTACTTAAAAAAATATAAAAAACGGAAAACTAGCTGGAGGAATTTAAAATCATGTATAGTAAAACACACATAATAAATTAATAATTTTGTAAAATAAAGTATATTTCAAATTGAATAGTTAATAATGGTATGTGTTTTATTGTTTATATGACTAAAAATACAAGTTAACCTATGAATAAATAAAAATAATAGTGATATTATCATAACTATTATTTTAAAAACGACATTTTGAATCAAAACCAACTTTATTACGATTGATCAAGCTAACAATGCGTGCATTTTGTTTTTATAGAAACACACCCACAATTTTTCTGATTGTTTTATATATTTTGTTTATAAATTTAAAAAATATTGGCTACTTGGCTTTATTTCTGATGTAGATGATTAAAGATAAATAAAAATGATAATAAATAATGTCCTTGCAGTGGTTGAAAAATCTAGAGCATTTTCTGGGGTCCCTTGTTTAAATCTAGACTATCAACTCCAATTGAGTTACTCTAAGTCTTAGGTCCCAGACACTCATAGCTCATACTCAAAAATCGTAACACCTGTTATTAAAACGCTAACCGGCCTCGTGGGGTATTGGGCAATGCACCTGCCTACGAGTTTGGGGTCCCGGGTTCGATTACCAGTTGGTACCTTGGGTATTTTTACCGAAAGGGGAAATACCCCAATGATCACCAGGGTTTGGTTAGTTAGGTTTAAGCGTTTCCATTGGTTCCATATCCTCATACTTAACTATCACCCTCATACTCACGGAATGTATTACTTACTACTTTCCTCAGTGACCGCATGGTCTAAGGCGTCATTATACTTGACTCGATGACAGGTAGACCGGGGTTAGATCATGGCCGGGTGTAATAAGGATGGTTTTCCACTCTCCTTCCATATAAATAGGGGTACACTTCCTTTAAATTCAAACTTACTAATTCCTAACTCATTAATGTAATTAGTAAATAGGCGTATAACCTGAACAGGTAGCAAGACGCGGTCATTATCAGCCTCATACTCACTATCGCCATCACCTCATCTCATCGTGATATGGAAAGAGCCTCCATCTAAAGGATGTACGATTAGTACATTCGGCCGTCCCCTGGGTAAAAAACAGTACATTACTACTGGATAATCTTTCCACAAACTAGTCTACGAATGATGTAGCTCAACGTGCAGTAATATTATTACTATAAATGCTTAACATGCACTTTCTAAGGCGAATGATATAAGCAAGCGACACACAAAATAATTTAACTCGCAACAGGTACGATAATTACAAATACAGAGAGCTATAATGCATAAGATATTTTTTTCTAACTATTGACACGTGAGCAAGATATTGACTCCCAACTGTTAAATTTCAACGTCTATAAAACTAAACAAAAAAGATAGAAAGGCTATAAATACATGTTTTGTGTCTAGAATAATATTTATATTAATTTAAATATGTTCATAAAAATATTCATGCTAGGCTAATCAAGCCCGTACGAATCCATATTTATTTTCAATTTAAAATTTAATCCGAATCTTGGCTGACTTGTATCAAATCCGAATCAAATATCATTCTTGACAAAATTCGAATCGAGTAAGAATTGAACCTCATGCTAGTTTTGTTTTATCAAATAAAATCCCGGTCAAATACGTTGCCTCAAAAAAATTGATTTAGTATTTTATTTAATAAATAGGCTAAAAACTGAACTGAACAATTTATTTTAGGCTTACTCTCATAATGTTTCAAATAGAATCCATGTTGAATATTTCACTGTGTTAAGTTTCCGAGTTCCAATCCAATTATGAAATATTTCAAAATATGATGATAATCTTTATATATACATATGCGGGGAATGCCAGGCATCCACCATGGTTCGGATCCACGTTAAATGGTAGGTCCTCCATTTCATCTCACAATCACCCTACCATTACATAGGTTTATTAAAACAAATGTAGGCCACGCAATAACACTAATCTCAAAAGTTGAAACATCAATTAAAGATCCCACCTTTAATTTCAATCAATATGCAAAAGTTGATTAATATTTTTTTTACAAGTTGGGCCTAGCTACTTTTAAAAAAATTGAATATTCACTGTCACGAACAACTGTCACCCATGTGACTCCTTTACGACCTGGAACTCAAGTTAATATCTTTATTCACTAGACTACGCAACTGGTTTTTGGTCTGATTGTTATTTGCAAGTAAGAATTATAAACTCAAATTTTGAGATAAATTAATCAAACCCAAATTTAGGATTTATTTAGATTCGAAATTTCAAATCAAATTCATATCTTTTCAATATTAATATTTTAAATTGTATTGTTATTTTATTGTTTGTGATCTTCAATTCGTATTATTTAGCCTTGGCATTTACTAATTGAAGGTTGTAGTTACAATAATTGCCAATAGAACTCACTACCATCGCAAAATTAGTTTCGTTTTATTATCGACTGCCAGGCTGCGCTACCTACACTTTTGCAGTAGAGACCTTCCTCTCCCTCCAACCCCCTTAAGATAGGAATCTTTGAGAAAAACATAAAGTGCTTCAAACAAACATACTACATGTTTTTTTTGGGATCCATTGTTGTTTCCAGCCTGTGACCTAAGTCAGATTTTTATTCAAACCGTATATTTACCACTACCGGCTTGCTAGGCTTGTCGTAGCTTCATAATATGCCTTATAATCTAACTCAAGACAAGAAGAGGTACAACATTCAGTCCCCGCCCGTTAATTCATCACTGTGAAAGGGAAAACCCACATTCCACCAATGATCAATTTTTCAGTCATGTCGGGAATCAAACTTAGGACTCTTAACTCAACAACCCACCTCGGTGGCGTAGTTGGCTAACGCGCTTGTCGTGTTGAGCTAGACTGCTGAGGACGGGGAGATTGAGGTTCGAATCTAGGTCGGGCGAACTGGGAGGGGGGGGGGGTTTCTTAAATGGTTTTACACTCTCCCTCCACGCAAAATGCGAGTTCACTTCCTCTAATTCAACCTTCCCAATTCCTAATCCATTAGAGTAATTAGTACTTAAAGCGTATAACCCGAATGGGTAGTAAGACGCGGTGCTAATTATTATTATTATTATTATTATTAGTTCAATAGACTGACACACTACCGACTGAGCGAAAATGTCGGATACATAGGATACTACATCTAGTAAAACTTGCAAAATTTAATTTTGCTTTCCAATATCGTCATTTTGATATTTGATTTGAAGGTACAAGTAATAGTAACGATAGTACACAAGAGGACATTGAACTGGAAACTGCTAGTGGCGGTCATTCAGTTGCTAAGAGGTTGGTAACTTGGTGTGGATGATTCATAGGTTGTGATCTCCCTTTCCTCACGAAATGGCAAATATCAACCAGTTCAGAGGCGGATACAGGGCCTGTTGTCGAGGGAGGCGATTGGTTTTCATAAGGCTCTTACAATTATTAATTTAATTGTTTTAATTAATCAAGATTTTAATTTATAATAATAATTAAAAAATGACTTTAAGGAAAACCACAACTTTGATTAACAAATTTGTGATTTTAATAAAAAAAAAAAAGTCAATGTCAAAATAAAACTAATAAATTAGTACATGGGCCTAAAATGTTTTAGTGGGTATTAATAGAAAATATATCTTTACAACATTAAAGTATTGATTTCAATATTTTTTATTATTTTCTATGCAGATCTATACTAGTTCAAATTTGTATGTTTTGTGAAGGTGTCCCGCTAAAATTAAAGATCGGCTTTGAGGTAGACATTGAAAATTGGTATACAAATTACTATTAACAGTTTGAACGAAACTAGAATCTGGCATTAAAAAACTGGAAAAATAACTTACAATGACTAATTGTTTAAAATAGAAAGATTGCAGTTTGTAGTTTTTAAATATTTATCCAAGTCCAAATTTTTTTTGAACACTATGAAAGCATAGGCCAACTTCATAATGTTGTAATTGTGTCATATATTTATTCGTACGTTCATTTAAGGACAATGTCATGATACATTGGTAAAATTGATTATTTTTTAAACTTTGTAAGAAAAGTAGGCCTATATTTGAAAATTAGCTTAGATTCTTCCATTGTTATCTTTTGGTTTGACAAATAATAAATTGAATTTTTTTAAACTATTTCTAAGTACTTGAATACGCCTGTGTGACTTTTGTTTTATCATTATTTTAGATATCGATAAGACCCGCATCGATGATCGCATGGTCTAACCCGTCACGTTAGTGCTAGACTGAATTGCCAGTGGCGAGGAGAGCTGGGTTCGATTCCAGTTCATGTGTACTAAGAGTGCTTTTTTCTTCTTCTTATATATGAATCACCCCCTCTCCCTACACGCAAATGTGGATATATCTATTCTTAAATTCTACCTTACTTATCCTTATTCCATTAGAGTAATTGGCGCATGCATACAACCCTAACGGTTATTAGGACGAGGCAGGAAAACAACACAATAACGATATCGTTAAGAGTTGCCGTTCTAAGTTGACTGGGTTTACTATTTTATTTCCTAATATTTGTGTCATATTGTTGTTGTTATTACCAGGTGAATAAATCTTCCCTCTCCTCCTTGAAGTATAGACTCCCTTCAAAACAATTTTATAAACGAGATTATAAATTACACGGCTTGACGTTCTGGTGGCTTTGTCGCGGCGACTAGGTCGCAAGCCCTAAGCTTTCCGACTTGTGTGTTGTGTTCACGGTAACTATGGCAACGGCAAGCAGCAACAAAAACTCGCGTGCTTACTTTACTTGCGGGAGATATGATGATGATAATGCTCAAACTATTTCAACAGATCGATCATATCAAACGACCGTTCGTATAAAAACTAATAATTGAACCGCCTTCACGAAGCTACAAGCAAAACTATTATAACAATAACAAAGCTGCCTTACTTGGTCAGCTTAGCTGTCGTTCAGCGCGCGTTTAGAACGTTATTTGTTTACAAAATGTTATTGTCTGAAGTGATAACTTAAAGAAATAAGAATACTCGAAATGTTATTACAAAAGTGAATAGATTTACTTGGATAGAAGAAAATGGAGATTCAAAAAAATGATAATGTGAGTTTCATGTAAACCAATTAAACTATCTCGTAATAACTTTTAGTGCACAATAATGACAGTTACACAATAATTTATTTTATACAACATTATATTTAACTGAAGAAGTATCATTGTTATAGATGGAAAACTGGAAGTCTTATAACGTGAATATTATTTAAAACGTAGAAGTTCAATTGATGTTAGAACTTTTTGAAATTGGTAATAGCTTGGCTAATGGAATGTTTGACTCTATTTTACAGATTAAAATGCCATAAGATTACGTTTATAATGAAAATATGAAATTTTCCGTGTTTTTTCTAGCCGATTATTAATGTGTGTATTTGATATGTCCGAAATAAAATACAATATTAAATCAAATAACTTGTGATATTATAGTGAAATCTTATTACAAAGCATGTTAATCACGATATTATGTTAAGAAATAATAGTTTGACCACATATTTACAATTCTATTTGAAAGTTAGTTTTAATAAATATATATATTTTTAAATAACAACAATCAATCATATTTGAACACCATCCTCACGAGTGAATAAAAATTTAAATCTTATAACAATAGGTAACTAAAATATTAATTCCCGGATTGGGACACCCGATCCGTATCCTAGTAACAGCCGACAGTCGCGAATCACAACAAACCTCCCCAAGGCTTAAAAACAAAACAAAAACAACAGATAGCCGTTATGCGTCACCAGCAGGTGACAGTGAACGTCTGGCAAATGATCCTGACGTCGTGTATGTATCTGTTCCTGGCCTTTTGCGCCTGGGTACTGTTACGTCTTGTGAACGCCTGTTTCTGGCTGCCCAGCGCCTTGAAGAAACAGCAGGCGGCCGAGGAGAAGCAACAGATGGAACAGCTCCGACAACAATTACTGTCGGAAGGGGAAGTGTTGGTTGATGTGCAACAGGCGGGACAAGGGACAGACACTGAACCTGCTGTGGAAGAGACAAAGAAGACTCTCTAATCCTTTGTGAATTAAAAAAAAAAAAATCTTACTGTGCTATGTGTTTACCTAGTTTTGAATGAAAGAGTTTATTTAGGCCTATCAGAAAAAAAAATGAAGATTCATGCAAAAAGAAAATTGATATATTACTTGAAGACTTGTTGAAAGGTATGATCAGAAGACATCTCATTATAAAAACGTAGTTTTAAACAGTTATAAAAAATAAAACGACATCTGGACACGGGAATTGAACCAAGTGCCATAGTTTTAACGTTTCAATGTTCTTGCCTTACCTTATAACTTGTATTCAAGGTAATTGTTTGCTAATTAAAGAACGAACAGATTCTCCATAAATCAATGGTTATAGTGTTGGCACGCTAATCAATTGATCCCGGGTTCGATTCACATGGCCAGGTGTCGTTTGTCATCTGATTTAAACATGATTCGAGACACGAATGACATTCAGTATTAACTATTGCATTGATCGTTGTGTTATCAAATATATGAATGATTTAGCAACATATTGACTATGTTGAGATTCATTAACATAACTTAAGGGGTTGGTCTCTTTAATAATATTAAATAACTCTGGTCCTGTGTCAGGCAATAGCATTATGAGATGATCTTTATATATGGTGTTAGATTGTGAGCTTTGCGTTCAGCTAAAGTTTCCTCCATAATAATTTAGGTATGACCCATTTGACTTAGGTACCTATAGTGCAGGGATGGCGAAACTTATCCGACCAGTATGCCACTCAAGGATTATCTGAATTTTAAAATAATTTAATATGCCACCTTTTGTTTAAATTTTTTCAATATAAATATTTAAAAATCAAAACTTGTTTACTAATATTAGGCCTATTATAAAATGTAACGGATAGCTCAAATCAAATAGTAAATATTTTAATAACTCCTAAATATTAAAGAAGTAAAATTTATCATATAGTCAAAATGAGTGTCTTAAACCATATTAATTTCAATAACTTAAATAAAGAATTGAAAGTAACACCTTCAGGGCTGTAGACATATTATAGATTACAAAAAAAGTATATGACGTCAGCAAAAATTTTATTTTATGTTTACTTTTTCCATGTCGGCGTGTTGCGCAAATCTATGGCACGCGTGCCACCCAGTGACATGCTTGCCATTGATTTTCCATCACTGGTATAGTGATTATATTAATTATTGTTTGGTTCAACACCTTAGCTCAGTTGATAGCGTGTCTGTGCACTGTGCTAAGGGTACCTGTGTTTGAATCTTGGCATGATCGAAAAATCTATCATGTATCATTCACATTGATATTTAACGGCTGGGGACTGGGTGTTTTGTCTGTTCTATATTCAAATAAGTTTATAAATTGTGTGCTGATATAATCAGTCGGTTCAGAAAGTACACGTTAAATACCTAAAATAAATGAAAAACGAAAAATATATATTTAAATTTGAATTTTACATTTGTAGACTTCTAATATAATCATATTTAACTGTATGATGCTATGTTCACAAATTATTTTTTATTGTATTAAGTCATTATTTGAGAACATCTTATAGTGTGAAAGAGTTGGTTTAGCTACTATTTGTTCAAAGTTCAACTTTATTTGGTTGGTTTAAAATAACTAATTAACTTTTAGCCTTCATTTACGCACATGATTTTATACTTAGCCGCTAGTGTTTACAAAGGAATCTTAGGTAAATTTAAACACACCATTAATCGACTATACCAGATTATTTATAATTATAAGTAGACTTTGTCAAGTGCTTTTGCAATATTATTTTCTGCTAATCTATCTTGTAATGACTGACGTGATTCTAGTACGTTAGAAAGCCTTATATAGGGTTAAGTTAGTTAAGGAGTTTCTTAATACCGTAATAAATAAATATATAATTTATTATAATCTAAAAATGCCATATTTGGTTTTACGAGTAGAAACCACTAATTTTAATCCAGTCACCTTGATTTAATGTTTACATATTTGTTTATTTAAACTTATTATTATTATTATTATTATTATTATTATTATTATTATTATTAAGGTCTATATAATGTATATTTTGTATTGTTTCAATAAGATGTGTGTAAATATATTTGTACACGTGCGTATATACACGTATTTTTTTACATTTTCTTAAGTAAGATTTTATTTTATAAAATATTGTGTGTTTTTTGTTTACGTTTAAAACACATGTTTTGTTGATAATAAATAACATATTGAAATATACACTGTAACTGATAGTAACATAATTTGTCCTAAACAAAAACATAACTTGATACACATTTATTTAGTGTAGGTACATTATATTTATTAGATAATGTTCGTCATCCTAAACTTAATTCCATGCCTCATTAGCTGGTCCGTAAAGTTTTTAAAGTATTAAATGGAAATACTACGTCATCTACACCAGAGACGCACCCATACATTTACTTTTGATATAACTTTTCAAAACAATTAGTCTGTATTATTTCTCAAATAGGAATTTTAAGGGCATTTTTAATATGTAGAACAGCGGTATTACAATGAAGGGGGTGGGGGG
>CABFOV010000285.1:171170-233465 GCA_902141375.1 Timema poppense
GGGGGGGTTGAGGACTATTGATACCATGGTACTAGGCCCGTGACTTCTAGGGGCCTAAACTTGAAGTTCAGATCCACAAGAATTTTTTAAAAAAAGTAGCAGAATATGGAAAAAAAAATACAAAATAAAATACGAATGAAAACCAATAAAATGTATTTCCATACTCAGGAATAGTTCATGCCCAGCCCACCAGATGGGTTTCATATAGAAACTTACTAGTATTTGTCACAATCATATAATTGATTCGGTCTAGTCGTCTTGCGTTTCAAAGTGTTTGTAAATTTCACAGAATCTATTATTTTTATAATGAAACTAAATTGAGTACACTAAGAGAGTTGAGCAGTAAAACCAATTCATTTTAAATACTTCATAATGTGGGTAGCATTTCGGTGTTCAACTAAGATAGCTACGGTATTAATTTTTGTATAATGCTTTTCTTTTTGTGAAATTGGGTAAGTGGCACTAAAGTTTAAAAAAAATGTTCAAACCAAAGTTTCCCCTTGAATGGAATAAACTACTCCCTCCCCTGCAATAAACTTAACCCCCTCACCCTTAAATTTATCTCCTTCCTCTATGATTTTGTCGAACTTGAAGCTGAAATCTGGCTTTATATTAAACTCTGAATAATTTCTAGAGGCACCCAATTTAAAAAAAAAAAATTGGGGAAATACCAATCCGAATAGATTATAGACACATCCAATCATCAAAATTTCCAGAGGAAGATTAATCAAAAGATCTTATGAGAGCATACAATATTTCAAAATTTGCCGGAAGAGGCTCACTTTAAATAGCATCAATAGACATTAAATTCTCAAAGATTTTCCAGGCGAGGATACTACAAATAACTTGTCACCCAATTTTCAAAAAATTGCCAGGGAAAGACCACTTAAAACAATTTCTATAATAGGCTTCTAATTCTAGGTGAAGATCACTCTAAATATTTTTAGAGATATTCAAATTTCAAAATAGTTTATGGGGAAGGACCACTCCAAATAGCTTATAGAAAAGTCTAATTTAAAAAAAATTCCAGACGAAGGTCATTGTAAATATTTTCTAGACATTTGACGTGGGAGGGACCCCAGGCCCCTCAATTTTTTTTTATAGCTGAAATTTCACCGTCACTGAAGTCAAATATTACAAAGAGAGGGGGCCCACGCAAATGGCACCTGAAAGAGATAGGGTGTAATGTGGTGGATTGGATAGCACTAACTCAAGATAGGGACAAGGCGTAATGTGGTGGACTGGATATAACTAGCTCAAGATAAGGACAGGGGTTAATGTGGGGGACTGGATAGAACTAGCTCAAGATAAGGACAGGGTGTAATGTGGTTGGCTGGATAGAACTAGCTCAAGATAAGGACAGGGTGTAATGTGGTGGACTGGATATAACTAGCTCAAGATAAGGACAGGGGGTAATGTGGGGGACTGGATAGAACTAGCTCAAGATAGGGACAAGGCGTAATGTGGTGGACTGGATAGAACTAGCTCAAGATAAGGACAGGGTGTAATGTGGTGGACTGGATATAACTAGCTCAAGATAAGGACAGGGGTTAATGTGGGGGACTGGATAGAACTAGCTCAAGATAGGGATAGGGTGTAATGAGGTGGACTGGATAGAACTAGCTCAAGATAGGGATAGGGTGTAATGAGGTGGACTGGATAGAACTAGCTCAAGATAGGGATAGGGTGTAATGAGGTGGACTGGATAGAACTAGCTCAAGATAGGGATAGGGTGTAATGAGGTGGACTGGATAGAACTAGCTCAAGATAGGGATAGGGTGTAATGAGGTGGACTGGATAGAACTAGCTCAAGATAGGGATAGGGTGTAATGAGGTGGACTGGATAGAACTAGCTCAAGATAGGGATAGGGTGTAATGAGGTGGACTGGATAGAACTAGCTCAAGATAGGGATAGGGTGTAATGAGGTGGACTGGATAGAACTAGCTCAAGATAGGGATAGGGTGTAATGAGGTGGACTGGATAGAACTAGCTCAAGATAGGGATAGGGTGTAATGAGGTGGACTGGATAGAACTAGCTCAAGATAGGGATAGGGTGTAATGAGGTGGACTGGATAGAACTAGCTCAAGATAGGGATAGGGTGTAATGAGGTGGACTGGATAGAACTAGCTCAAGATAGGGATAGGGTGTAATGAGGTGGACTGGATAGAACTAGCTCAAGATAGGGATAGGGTGTAATGAGGTGGACTGGATAGAACTAGCTCAAGATAGGGATAGGGTGTAATGAGGTGGACTGGATAGAACTAGCTCAAGATAGGGATAGGGTGTAATGAGGTGGACTGGATAGAACTAGCTCAAGATAGGGATAGGGTGTAATGAGGTGGACTGGATAGAACTAGCTCAAGATAGGGATAGGGTGTAATGAGGTGGACTGGATAGAACTAGCTCAAGATAGGGATAGGGTGTAATGAGGTGGACTGGATAGAACTAGCTCAAGATAGGGATAGGGTGTAATGAGGTGGACTGGATAGAACTAGCTCAAGATAGGGATAGGGTGTAATGAGGTGGACTGGATAGAACTAGCTCAAGATAGGGATAGGGTGTAATGAGGTGGACTGGATAGAACTAGCTCAAGATAGGGATAGGGTGTAATGAGGTGGACTGGATAGAACTAGCTCAAGATAGGGATAGGGTGTAATGAGGTGGACTGGATAGAACTAGCTCAAGATAGGGACAGGGTGTAATGTGGGGGACTGGATAGAACTAGCTCAAGATAGGGACAGGGTGTAATGTGGGTGACTGGATAGAACTAGCTCAAGATAGGGACAGGGTGTAATGTGGGTGACTGGATAGAACTAGCTCAAGATAAGTACAGGGTGTAATGTGGTGGGCTGGATAGAACTAGCTCAAGATAAGGACGGGGTGTAATGTGGTGGACTGGATATAACTAGCTCAAGATAAGGACAGGGTGTAATGTGGTGGACTGGGTAGAACTAGCTCAAGATAATATAGGAAGTGGCGTACTTTTGTATGTCAGGCAATGAACTTTCGGGTTCCTAATGCCATAAACTACAGAGTAAGTAAATAAGTAAGCAAGCAATCATTTACTTTGTTGTGTACTTCATTACTCTCCATAAAGTAATAGTGCTAGATTTGGTTTAATTTTTTTTTAATACATACAATTTGAGAGATGGTTGTTATTCTCTATAGTGCTGAATAGTTTGTTACGGTTCACTAGCTAGTCCAGGAGTTCCATGAATCACAGTCTTCGTGGGAGCCGCTGAATACAGGAAAGGTATTGTGAAGCATCATTACACCATTTATTTATTTATTCTACCCAGTGGCGTCACATGGGAGGGGAGTGATACACTGAATTTACCAACTATAGGTGTTTTGAAACTAGAAATATTCCCAATTTACCAGGTGGCAAGGGTATAGTTGAGAACAGAGGGGTGTTTGGAGATATGGAATAGAGTGATTGTGAGATAAAATGGAGGACCTGCGGCTTAAAGTGGGATCCGAACCACGGTAGAGGCCTGGAATTCAACACATTCACAAGCTGTGATTAATACACGTCTTGTCAGAGGTGAAGGAAGGGTTTGGCAATCAGATAAATCTATGCTGGGACCAAGGATTGAACCCCGGATCCCCAGCACAGATGTCTGACACCTAACCTCTAGAACATCAGGTCAGCTACTAAGCAATCGATAAAGAAGCTAGGGTATTTTTTGTAAATCATAATATATAGGCCTATATCCCTAGACTGACCTCTTAAACCACACTAACCGATTTTCTCTAAGAATATAATCTAATTTTGAATATAGTATTAATATTTTGTTTTCTGTTTAACTTTATCACCAAGGAGTAATGTCAACTTAAAATCCAAGGAGAAATTATGGCAGATATTTCAACTTTAAATCCAAAGAGAAACCTTAAGAATGTAGTAACGATGATAACATGGAGGTAGCTAGGTTTACTAAAATTATGATTTCGTTTTAACACCAGGACAATATGTTGTTTTAAATCTTTCATCAGACTCACTGTAATATAGCGTTATATCGATTTACAAGTCAATGACGTCATTGCTACGTCATTCATTCCTGGCGCTAGATGGCGGCCAGAGAGTAACACAACACCTTCAATAAATTATACTGAGCAAAGAGCAATGATTGAACGGCAAGCGATTAATATAGACATATCATGTCAATCCACTATGTAGCTCGGAGATATAAATAGATGGTGTAAATTGATGACGATTTATATTGAAACTTATGACGTGGAGACTAAGCACGACGCTAGAGTCCCCACCCTTGTGTAAAGATGATTGATTAACCTGCTACAAAACAATTTTTAACCGTTTCGGAATAAAGCAAACAGAGTGAAAATGGATCTACACCATTATATGTTCAGTTTTATACCCCTCAGTTTAATTCCGTTGAGAGTCAAATATATTTTTTAAACTTGAAACACCTATTTGTTTTGCCATTAAATTAATATAAAATCCTACATAGTTATGCCTTTTGGGATAAATTTAGGGACTATAATTGGTTGTTTTCTTTTCTTTAAGAATGTAAAAAGAAAAAACAATATTTGCCTTAAAATATTTACTTTTGCATTTAAGATTCAAACATTGATGTTTTCAATGTTTCCTAATTGAATCTTTTGCAAGGGAATATACAAACATAAACAGGTCTTTTTTTGGATCCTACAGGAGTCAAAATGATAATTTACCATTTAACTACAACTTGTAGTTTGGCGACGTAAAGAAATCACATACAGTGATAGCTTTATTGGTGTAATAAAATGTTATCTGACGCCGTGTCTCAGTCGGTAGGTTGTCCGCTTACTAATTTAAGACCGTGTCAACAAGGCCGTAGCCAAGGTGAGGATTTTGATGGTTCAACCTCACCCCCTCCCCTTCCGAAATTTGACAAAAAAAACTACTTTATTTACTGTTTAGACCGAACAATAAAATACAAAATATATATAAAGCTTGTCATAACCATTATAATGTTTATGTATGTTTAAAAAAAAATTATGTTCGCTAGTCAGACAACAAATCTGGGTAAACTAAAGACAAAATTTTAACAAAGGAAATTTTAAATATCAGTGAATGTGGAGAGGGCTGTGGAAGTGGGTAAGTCTTTTTGATTAGGAAAAGACACAACTTTTCAAGTTGAAAATATTCGAGGACACGACTTAAATGAGTCGGCAAAGACACAAGAGCGGGGATAGGATAAGGTAGGGTTCGAGCTATCAACCCCCAACTGCTTAACCTACAGTTTGCGAGAATATAAATTAGTGGCAGTTTTCGAACAGATTGTGTGGAGATAAGTAAAGTGTTATAAATAATGTGACGTGTGAATGTTTTTAGTTTTGTGAGCTTAGTGTTGAGTGTAGACAAGTGTTAATTATGTTAGTTATTGTGAAGGTTAAACTGGTTTATTGATCCTGAGTCTGGATGCTAACTTATTATTTTTTTAAAGTTAGCACTATTAATTCCGGTAAACAAACAAAATACAATGTCTACTTTCGTTTTTAATAGAAAGAGGCCTTTATAAAATACATTTTGTCTGTGGTAAGAATTGATCATATCATACTGTATAATTAGTGTTGATTCATAGGTATCAATAATACGTATAATACGTACAATTTGACGTATGAATACCTATGTGAAAATTGTTTCAAGCTATTTTGTCAAAAAAAAGTGTATCCTATGTGACTCTGATTGTAGAAAGGGTTGTCGGAACAGCTAGGCTACTAACCAGGACATAAACCCCCTCCCCCCTTCTTTCCACCCTGTCATCGGCCACCCTTTTCAACACCTCTGTGTCTCATAGCTATAAAAGTCAAAGTCTTCAATACATTTGGTCATTTTGGAAATATCTTTATTTTAATAGTGTACAATTTTGGACTATGTGGGGAGGGGTAATTCGACCTTTTATTTTCAAAGCACAAATTATTAAATCTTTAACTTTATTATAGAGATAAGAACTTATCTTTAGAACTATCCAAGTTGGGTCAATGGCGGTGAAACTTTATTATGTAAAAGAGGTGGAGAATGGAGGTGTACCTTGCTTAACAAAAAAAAAAGGGTTTTGAGGAATTTCTCCTCATCCTCCTACTCCTCCCTAGCCTAAGGAGTTCCAGAGGCCCTTCCTCTGGAAAACGTTTGTAATTTCGATGCCGCTATAAAAGAGGTAGTCGCCTGAAATATTTTGGAATAATATAGGCCTTACTTCTGTAGAATCGATTTGGAGCGGTATTATCTAAGATAATTTTAAATGGAGATTCAGCTAGAAGATATTTAGAATAGTCTTCGCCTGATATATTTTTAATCCGATGTCTTTATAATTAATTTGAAGTTTTTTAAACGTAATATGTCCAAACATAAAAAAAAATGGAATTGAAATAAATCTAGAAAAGGAGGGAGGGAATTTATTTCAGGGGGAAAAAAACCTATTTTAATAGGGCAGGGCCCACACACCGCTTATACCTTTGCCACCAAATATGCCATTATTTAAAAAGTGTTCAGTATCCATTTTCAAACTTGAAGGGAGAAAGGCCTATGTAAGTTTCTAAATGTTAAACAAATTGATAACATTCAAAGTATTTAATCCATGCAATTCAATTTCAGATAACTCCTAAAGTAATTTAATATTATCAATTTTTATTTGCCTGTGGCAGTTGAGAAGCTGTGCATCCCAAACTCGACCCCCACCCCCCTTAAAATTTTGGCCTAGCTACGGCCTTGCGTCCGAAAATTTATTATTCGTGAAATTCCCTTATCCTAGTGGTAAATTTATGACTAGGAGATTGAATATTGTGTCTATACTATAGTTAAGATACTTTATAAATCCTTTAATGATACAATAATTTGGTTTAGTAAGTGTAACTAAATAGCCCCTAGTATAAATGTAATAAAAAGAGAGTACCCATTTTACATATTATTAAATTAATGCTATACCTATAGCTAAAAACCCGATGTTTATTTCTTGGAATTATTCTAATAGGTAAGCATTTGTATTTCAGCCGTGTCTGTGTTTAAATCTGGTGATATTCGAATAATATCCATATCCACGTTTGCAGCCTGTTAGAAAAATAAATAAATGATCGCGTTTTAATTCATATGTAGATTCACCCAATAAATAACGTGTTGCTGGGAATACATTATTTACAATGACATTTCAAAAGCCTCTTTTGACAGTTTAAAAATTACCTAAATTTTTTCCGAAGCAATTAAATCTCATGGGTTATGTTCTGTAGCGGTCACATTTTAGAAATTGTGTCAATTTCGATAGCTGTAGTATAAATTAAGTAAACTTTTTTTTTCCCAATAATATTTTCTATTTTCTATTTTCTATAAAGCTCGGTCTGAAGTTAAGCAGAAGTTCACAGTATTGAAACTACAATTTATTTGGTAGTTAGAAACTCATAAAACCATATATATATATAAAACCATATATACACACATATATATTTTTATTTCAATAATTTTTTAGGCAAATAACTCTATGGAAAAGTTAGGTTGCTATAATTAATAAAATTGTATAACTTTACTAAAATTTTATTGACACATAACTCTTCACGTTAATCAATATTAGCATAATCGCATTCATTAAACTGACAAATTTGGACCTTAAAAATACATCGGCATTGATAATTCACATAAAAATGTATCCTCGTACCTCAAAGCTCTAACTACATTTCTGTCGATGTTGGTTCAAAGTGATTAGAGTACGGCTCATTTCGATTCAAAACAGTAGGCGGATGATTATACAACATATTAATTTGCCCCCGCAACTTTAATTTAAAATATTTTGGTCGTGGAATAAAGGCAATGTTCATCTAATCTAGTCTGTTGGTGATATAGTAAGAAGATTTCTTTCCTAAATTACTCCCCCCTCTCCCTCCACGCGAATGACGGACCATTTCTTTTAAATTCTACTTTCATCATCCCTAGTTAAAAACGGATGCCTATATGAGTAGTAAAATGCAATGCAAGAAATATTTTTTTTTTATGCATACATTTTGTTTACTGTTAATTTCTGTGCAAACGAGCTCCAAGCGATGTGGCATTTTAAAATCAAAATCTCTTAGGTTTGGGTTTTAATATTTACCTTAACCTCCAAACATCTTTCACCTGGAATCTCCGGAGGGAAGTGGGGGCTCATAACGACTATTTTTGTCTTAAAAGTGTCGAGTAGAAACGGGGCTCTATTTAAATATTCAAAATTCTTGGTTGCGTGGACCAACTTAATGGCGGAACTTTATCTCCCCCTTTCCATGAGAGCTAAGGAAGGGTAGGAAGTCTGGGAAACAGAGGTTCACTGAGCTTTGTTAATATCATTCATGAATACCTTGTTGAAGTTGTCTTTGCAGCCCACCACAACGTGGGGGAGCGAACTTCAGTATAGTCTGTCCCGACAAAATTCGCTTGACCTTAGTGGTCGTGGGATAAAGTGCTGTCATCAGGACCCGATGTTTGTGGTTTCAAGTCCATCTGAGGTCGACGGATATGTCTTGAATGAAAAACATCCGTAGGACAACCTCCTTCGGAGGCAAAGTAGAGCCGTTGGTCCCATGCCAATTGTGGTATATAAAAGAACCCTGCAAGGTATGCGAGCATACCTTTCCCTGCAAAATTGGTAGACCCTTTCGCTCTCACTCATAGAAATTCTTCTTGTGCTGATATAATAAGTAGGTTCAGAAAGTGTACGTGAAGTACCTAAAATAAATTTAAAAATGAAATGATAAAACAAAACATCGTCCTGAAAACCTGTGTCATAGGGCAACCTAAATATCTTATTTTATTACTAAACATTGCTGTAATTTTTTTAAACAATTGTTACAATTTTAAGCCTACATTTTATGGATTTTTTTAAATTAAATTTAAGAAATACTGAAATATCAGACCAATAATAATTTGCGTCAAAAATTAATTGTTCAATTTCATCACATAATAAAATTTAAATATTACATTTCTATTAATTCATCTCTCCACAAATTTGATTTTAAGCCCGAAAGTTTGATTAACCTTTTTAAATGTGTTCTTGTTCTAACCTTTTTTTAAAAATCATTTAAAAAATTAATAATCGTGAATCAAATTTCATCACAATAAATATTAAACTTTAGCTAAGCTTCAATTTATAAGCTTACTATAACTTAATTATAATTGCATTTTCCTATTTGTTCACATTATCATTTATTCACTTGTTATTATATAACTATGCTCTCACATTGGATATTTATATTTCTCCAATAAAATATATAATTAATATTCTGGTGGTATAGTTAGTTGTCCTCAACGCCGATTCAGGACTAACGAGGACACAATATTCTTGTAATAAAACTAAATAAATATGTGTGGAGTTAGAAAAACTCTAATATAGTTATATTGCCCATAAACTTAACTCTTATTCGTTGATTTTCCCTAAATGCTCAATCAGTAGAGTACATATATGAAACTTGCACTCGAGACCTCTAGGTGTGCTTGTGAACTCTACTTAAATAATCGTAACAAACAGTACTTCAACAATTATTAAATCAAAATCCCTACAAGAATGGGAAGAAACACAAATTATACAACAATGCACAAGATACATTAAAAAAATACTGAATGAGTTGTACTAGGTAAGACTGAAATAAACTATATGATACAGCCATTGAATTTTTTTTTTAATGTTTTAACTGTGTTTCAATATTTTCATACCCCAATCCCACCTATAGACGTCAATGTAATTATAGAGCTAATATTAAAATTAAAAAAAAAACATAATATATTTATATCACTTTTAAAAGACACAGATACAATAAAATGGTTTAATTTTGCAATATAAACAGAGATATATTATAGTCCATAAGAATAAAATGTCATGAATAAAGGAACAATAAACATTAATATATTGTTATAAAATTACAATGGTGCTCTACAAAAAAATTAGGTATTTTCTAGGATGGATAAAATATAATATTACTTATTAACTGTTCTTTCTTAAAGTTTTAGATTCATTCCTGGAGGGCTGTGATAGTCAGAATAAAAAATATTAAAATATTTGTTTGAATCCCACAAAGAAAAATTTCCATGTAGAGATAGTAAAAATAGTTCCTCTTTTAGATCAAAATATAAAATTTCTTGCACTAGACTCTCAGATTATTATATATATTAAATATATATGTATGCATGTATGAGAGTCTAGTGATGAAAAATAATACAATTTTTTTGCAGTAAATAATCTATAGTTTGACACTAGACTCTCAGATTATCATATATATGTGTAAATGTATATATAACTTAATCTCTAGTTCGCCACTAGACTCAGCTTATTACATAAAAAGGGTGTTCGTAAACTCATATTCCAAACTACACATATAGCTTCTTTGAACCAAAAGTAATACAAAATCTCTATACATTTACATCGGAAAAACTATGCTAATGCCATTAGATTGTGTTCAAAGTTTCAACGTACAGCGCCTGGAGATCAAAACTGTTCAAGCATGCACGTACAACAAGTTGCATAGGCTCGTGGCACTGCCTATGGCCAGAATGACTCCTTAGACCATTCGACAACTGAAACGAATATTATCCTAAATTAATGTAAGTGGTATATGTTTCTAAATCAAACGCATAATAAGAAAATAAAACAAAACACTTTCACGTATTCATATGTGAGTCATGTGATCTGCAGCTGTTACTTTTGATAGATATCAATAAAAAAAACTAATAATATAAGGTAAAATGTTATTTTTGTTAACCACAGAAAATACATATTTGTATAGTCCAAAAGTTTCTTCCTATCAACATCAAAATACCAACCTGAAACGTGTATAGATATGAAACTGACTTTACTCTTCTATCTGACGAGCCTTCATAACAGCCCTTGTCTGCCTCTAGTTTGTTGACCTAGGAAGGTTGGTTGCCATGGTGACGAAAACACTCCCGGGAGTCTGCGTTACAATCGGGATTGGTTTGTTTCCAACATCTACGATGTGTTTGCGTCTCTTTGACTCAATGGCAGGGGAAATGAGTTTTAGAGTAGAAACACAGATACAGTTAAATTAAATATATCTAATAAAACACACAAACCCGTGTGTCACACATGTAAAATAAATATAAGAAAACAAGAGGTTCATAATTTTAACGAAAAATAAAAAACACTATACATAACAACTTTTATTGTTTGTGATATAGAACATTCAAATAGATTTTTGTTTATTTTTGTTAATACTATATGAAAGAATTGATTAAATTCTACCCGCTTCGGTGACGCGATAATCTCGCACTAGACTAAACTTCGATGATTAGGGGATCAAGGTTAGAAACTAGGTCGGGTGTGCTGATAGGTTTTTTTCCAAAATGGTTTACACTCTCCCTCCACGCTAATGTGTGTACACTTTATATAAATATAACCTTCTTGATCCCTAAAACTACTAGCGTAATTATTAGTACATAAGCGTATAGTCCGAACGGGTAGTAAGACACGGTACTAAGATTATTTTTTCTAATAATTATTTAAAATTAAATTGGTTTTCTGTGTTTTTTTAAACTGAATATTTTAGGCAATTTTACAAATAAGGTTGAAATTTGTGTTTAAAAAAAATCAGCAATGTTTATGTTTTAATTAAATAAAATGTATTCACATTCAAAATACACTAAGACAATTTTATCAAGCACATCAAATAAACTAATTTATATACATAGTATGTACTCATACAGGAAGTTACACATAAGTAGGAGAGTCATAAATAAACCTAAAATTTAAGGGAAGGGAATGAGAAGGGGGGATCTAATTGAAAATACACCCACATCGGCGTGGAGAGGACGTAAGAAAAGAAATAACTGAAATGCTCCCTTTGCCTTCATTGTCTACACAGCTGGGATCCAAACCCCGAGTTCCCTGTGCATGGTGGCAAAGTCTAATGCTGGTCTAACACCTTAGATAGTTGAGCCGTCACTGAAGGAAGCACAATCTAATTTTTAGTAAAACGTAAAATAAAAATTAAACATTTAATCAGGAGGGTACGATTGATTGACTGGAGCTTCATTCAATGATCGGCGTCATTAAGACAAGGTTATTGCTGTTTTCTTTCTACTTTGAACTTCTACGTCATGGTAACTGAAATACTGTGTCAATGTTTACAACTCTACACACTAGTTGATCTGTGTCATTTTGGATATTTCAAACGAAAGGGGAAACAATATATCATGGAATAACAACTAAATTATTTTATTTAGTTAGTTGCTTATTTGAGGTATTTAACGTGCAGTTTACGAACCGATTGATTATATTTATATCTATATCTGCACACGAGAATTTCAATGGGCAAGAGCGAAAGCATCTACCAGTTTTGCCGGTAAAGGTATTTTCACTTCTTCCAAGGTTCTTTTACATGCCACAAGCAACATGGGATCGACGGCTTTACTTCCCATCCGAAGTAAGTTGTGCTACGGATTTGGTGATCACTTTACTCCAAGATCACTAAGGTCAACAGTATCATCTAAAGATCTTGTCCGCAACATAAAGCCATAGAGAATATACCCCATATGCGAGGCCACTGGTTTTGCATACTGATATTGAAGTCAAATAATTTTAATTAAAACATATAATGAGCTATAAATGCACAATAACTATCAGGGTTGCCACACGTATATTATAGTGGACTTTTAAATAAGGAGTTTTATTGTTTTATACATATTTGATTAATTATTCTCCAATCGAATTATGGTGAAGTTCCTTAAAATGTACTTTTGTCATCCTTCTTCCGTGGCTTCAAATGATTGTGATTGTGATTTTAAATCTCTGTAGTTGACAGTAGCAGAGACTAATTTCATAAAATGAATAATTGGCAATGCCTAAAATTACCCCAATTGATGAAGCTTTACATATATACTTTAAGAGGTTTACATCAATTATTGAATATATAATATTTTAATCAAATTTAAAATTTCATCTTGTACCGATTGTTTCTTTAGTATAAACATAGATTACTGGTCACATTTAATTTAAATGGAATTAATTTGAACTGGAAACATAATATATATTTTATGATCACTCCCAATTTACATTATAAATATAATTGATAGTGGTGCTTAAAAGCTTAGGACGTTAACCAAATGAATTCCCATAGTTGCCTGAACATAACCATACTAACGATATTTTAATCAGATTGCTTTCACTAAAAGTTATATTAAAGTCAGCATGTTATTAATTTATATTACCAATAAGAGTTATATATATATATATATATATATATATACAAGTGTTTAAACTGTATGGTCTGTAAAAAATAGTATTCTATACAAAATTAAGAAATTAATTTTAAATGCTACCCACATTTGTGGGCCCACGGAATAAACATCAAGATAATCTAGTATTAGGTTTACGGTGACAGGGAGATATGAATTCAAATCCTCACCAGGTGTATTTTTTTCCTATATTGGTCTACACTTTCCCTCCACACGAATACGAGTAAATTTCTTATAAATTAAACTCTATTCTATTAGCTCAGTCGGTAGAAAGTTTGGTCAGTAATTCACTAAAGTTACTGCTATCATTGCTATTATTGATATTATTACTAATACGAAAACTACTATCACAACTACAACTGTTACTAATACTATTATTTCCAATACTATTGCTACTACCACCACCACCACCACTACTACTACTACTACTACTACTACTACTACTACTACTACTACGGTTGTTACTAATACTTTTTTTTTTTCAATTTTCTTATACATTTGTCCTGACATCTTATTTTACTATAGATCAGGACTTTTTCTGCTCTGTTCATATTACAATATGCCTTCTATATAATTAATTTTACACATAAACTTTCTGGAATATAAACACATACTACTACTAAAACTACTTGTCCTGTTATTGATCATTACCAGTTTACCTCGACCTGTGTCTCTTAGCAGCTCTTTCTAATATATATCAATACCATTATTTAATTTATGAGAACTTATAACTATGCTTGTCCCTCTTTCCCTATTGAAGTTATTTTGACTATATAATATTTTTCCTTTTGATTTGCCTGCCTTGGACTTAAATCTAACTTAACCTAACTTATACCTAGTGCCGTCGCTTACACAATCAGTTTATATCTTTTCCTGGTAGGGAGTCTCATTTTATATTTCCTCTCTGGTATCTTCCTACCAAGCCCATTTGACATCCCTGGAGTGCTCGATAGCTTCAGCCCAGCATCACGCCTGTTTCCAAGTGAACAGGGCTCTTCGAGTAAGGAACAACTTCCGACGTCTCATATGTATCCACTTTACCTTCCTTCTCCCCTAGCCGGTATTCTAGGCGTCCCTGGTTCATCAGCGATATTCATCACTGGTATCCTTGAGACGCCTTTCCTCGGCAAGAGCTCTAGATATATCCAGAGCCCATCTAAATCTAGTTTATCCTCACTTTTATTACACTCTCTGTGTTTTGTTTCACCAGTTTGGTAACGTCTCGTCTAAGTCTGATGTTTCTTCTCCTTCTACGTCTCCCTCGTCTTCAATCGTCACTTCTTCCTCAGTTGTTTCTTCCTGTATGCTTTGTCTCAAGTCTTGGTTTTGTCTTTGTCTTCTTTCTTTTAGTTCGTCCATATGTCTGTATCTTTCTGTTTTAGATATCCTGTCCGCTATCTCATCGAGGTAGCTCCACCGGTCCAGATCCCTCAATATATGTTATATGGCATTGGCCTGTATAGGCATTAGTAGTTCCGTTCTTTCCCTTTCCATAAATATACATTCCAAGGTCACGTGTTCCGGTGTCGCCTCTCCTCCGCAACAGCAAAGACTGGTTTCACTCAAGTTCATCCTAAAGAGGGACGCTCGATATGGGCCATGCCCTGTGATATAGTGGACAAGTCCCCGGGAAGGTTGAAGATGCTTCATTCACAGTCTTTCTTGTACGCTCGGAAATAACTGGAATGTCCTTCTATTTGTGGTACTCTCTTCCCAGTCTGCTTGCCACTCACGCCGGAGGGTCTCTCTTATATCATCCTTGGTACTTACACCGTTAGTTGTTAATTCTATTACTTTGTCTAACTTCCCTTTTCCAAGCCAATAACCAGCGGCCCTCTTCCGTACCTCTAAGCCTAGAGGCCAGACACCTAGAGTGACACACAACGCATTTGTTGGTACAGTTTTGTAGGCCCCAGAAAGTCTAATGAGAATTTTCCTCTGAATATCTCTGAGTTTCCTTTTAACTCTGTCCCCTCTCAGTTGTGCCTACACTCCTGCTCCATATCCCACTATGGACACAAGCAACGCCTGATGGTATAGTCTAATACTATTACTAATATCTCATTTTCAATTACAGGGACTTAATTTCTCTATGGTTTCAGGGACTTTAAAGTTAATTGCCGCACTTACAAAAGTACACCACCAATCTCTATCTTGAGCAAGTTCTATCTAGTACACCTCATCAGTCATCACACCACAAAACTTTCAGGTCCATCCTAATGTTATTCTTCCATATGGGTTTAGGTCTTCTTAATGGTCTTTTCCCATTGGGTTTGCCAGTCAATACTTTGAACAAGGTTCTAGATTCTCCCATTCACGCTGCATGTCTTGCCGACAGTAATCAAATAGACTTGATTATCCTAACAATGTCTTCTGATGAGAATAGGGTATGTAACCCATCATTATGCACCTCCTTCACTAACCAGTAGCCTCATGACTTTTTGGACAAAATATCTTCCTAATCGCCTTGTTTTCGAACACACGACATTTGTTTTTGTCATGTTTTCGCCATAGAGATAAATAGGTGAAATTATTGTTTTGTACGTTTTGAATTTTACATTCTTTGAAACAGGCAAGATGTCAACAATTTTCTGACAGAGTAGTTAGTAGCTTGCATTTTCTGACTGTAATATTTTCCTAATTTCCAATCTAATATCGTTATTGCTAGTTAAAATTATTCCTATATATTTAAACTCATTAACCTTGTCAAATGATAAGTTTTTCGTAGTAATCTCTAAGTTATCTCCCCCAATTTGTGTTCTCTGTGTGATCATATACTTATTTTCAGCGTTCATTTCTAAACCTATTTCCTTATTAGCCCCTTAAAAAATGTTTGCATCTCTAGTAACAGCTTCCTTAATATTACACAAAGTAATCTCAAGTGTTAACGTTGTTATAATTTATGTGCAGGAAGGGACAGTTAGAAAATACATTATTAAAAAATAAATGAGGGAGGGTAAAGACAAGGGCGAAACTTCCCAAGCCAAAGAAAACAGTTTTAAAAATGGGATAACTCTGTAGGCTATTTTGAGTTTGGTTTTAATTTTAGTTGTGGTTCAATGTGTACTTCATCACACAACCGACCGAGTATATTTGTCTAACATTTGTGGATATGTTGCAAGCCTCATTACCATCAAGACTATCCTAAACTTATATTTTTTTAAGAAGACAGGAAGTGGAGGGTTTAAAACAATCTCGGATGTACAACAAACTCGATTGATACATCTAAAGCAGTATTTGCCAAACTTGAGTCAGTTGCGTAGTCCTACTCCTTTCAAACTATAACCTAACCAACGTACCCCCTCCTTCAATAGCTTCTTAAATATAATAAATTAATTAATATCTGTTACCTTGTAAAATATATACGGTCGTTCCAAATATCTGGTGGTATAGGGGTAAGGTGTCAGGATTCTGTGTTGGGGGTCTGAGGTTCAATCCTCGGTCCCAGCAAAGATTTATCTGATCGCCAAACCTTTCCTTCACCTCTGACAAGACGTGTGTTAATCACAACTTGTGAATGTGTGGAATACCAGGCCTCCACCGTGGTTCGGATCCCACTTTAAACTGTAGATCCTCCATTTCCTCTCACTATCACCCTACCATTATACATTAGCGTAAGTGCGTACAAGTCGAACGGGTAGTAAGATGCAGTGCTAATAATAATAATAATAATAATAATAATAATAATAATAATAATAATAATAATAATAATTAAACTTTAACCTGTTTCAGTGGCCGCTCGATACGCAGTAGACTAGACTGCCGATGACAGGGAGATCGGAGTTCGATCCTGGTCAGATGTAATGAAGATGGTTTTTCCCTAAACTGTTTCCCACTCTCCCTCCAGGTAAATGTGTGTACACTTCCTCTAAATTAAATCCTCTTAATCCCTAACGCATTTGTGTAATTCATATTTGTGGGCTATATTCTCTTTCTAAAAAAGTAAACGTTAGGTTAGTTTTTCTTTATACTAATTTTCTAGTTACCACAAGGGGTCAGGTCAATTGACTATTTTTGACACCCACCCTCTCACTCCCTGTTGTTGCGCGTTGATTTGTGCCGTGTTTTTGCGGTTGACTGTACGAGCTGTAGCATCGTAACATCGATTAGTCGCTGTTGCTGGATACTGGGCCGCGCATACCCAACCACAGCGACGTGTCGCAAAGCTCATATAATAGTCTCTGTTTTTATTTATTTATTTTTTATCCCAGAGTCTTACCGATCGTTTGGGTTATACGATTATTTACTAATCATGATAATAATTTTAAGGATTAGGATGGTTATATTTATAGGAAGTGTACACACATTTGCGTGGATGGAGAGTGGAAAATTATTTTGGTAAAAAAAAACTCAACACACCCGACCGATATTTGAACCTCGATCTCCCTGTCATCGGCAGTTTAATATACTGCGAGAGTAGTGCGTTAGACCATGCGGCCACCGAAAAGGCTGGTGGAGGGGTTTAAAGGGGGTTTAATAGGCCTCTAAAAATGTGGAGAGCAAGGGAAATATGTTGGTTTTATTCAATGTAAAATATGACATTTACAGTTGACAGGTGGAAGTAGAGCCGGAAACAAATTATTGCAACCTCCCTTTTCCCCACCCCTCATTGCCCCCATTGTCCTAACTTTACACTTGAATTAGAAAATTTGTATGCTTCTGATTACATACTATAGACTTATACTGACCATTAGGGTTGGTGACGTACACATATAATTTAATTGCCCCAGTGTAATCTGTTATATACTTTAGTAAGGTAGAAAGGGGATTTCATAAAATTCTGTTCAAACTTTTTTGTTTTGGTCAAAATTGGTACCTTTTACTGTATTAATAATATTTTTTTTATCAGTTTTGATATTATTTATAAGTTTATTTCCCCGCTTCTTCCTACTCGTCCCCATATTAACTACGCTAAAGTTGTAGGTATGAGGAAGGTATAGTTGAGATAAAACACACCCATATTTACGTGAGGGGAGATTGGAGAACGGTTTAGGAAAGAACACCCCCAGTACACCCAACCGGGATCTAATCTATGAACCCCCATTTCTGGTAAATCGGACTAAATGAGTTTGCCATTGTTTAGTGACTTTTATAATTGTCAAATATTTTTCTTTCTACCGTGATCCAACTGACCTATATATTGACAAATATGCTATTATTTATGTACCATTGGTTTACTCTGAAAGGTACCGAGCTTACCTTGGCTGTTTCCAACATGTCGAAGCTTATTAGATAGTGCCATAGTGCAATCCACAAGGGTAAGACTGCTACTTTTCAGAGTAGATGGAGGATATATTTAAAACAGTTTTTAACAATGTCAATACCTTCTTCGGTGGCCGAATGGTCAAAGGCGTCTCTCTCAAACTATACTAGACTGCCAATGACAGGGATATTGGGGTTCGAATATAGTTTGGGTGTACTGAGGGAGGTTTTCCTTAAATAGTATGACATCCCCTCTCTCTCCACAAAAATGCGTATACACTTCCTATAAATTAAACCTTCCTAATCACTAACTCATTAATGTTATTAGTGCATATGCATAGCCTGAAGAGGCTATAAGACACGGTGCTAAAAAAATGTTCATGAACATTTTGACGATAAATACATTTGTTTTCTTGCAATCTCGGTACCTATACAGTAGCCCCATGGCTTCTTTGGTGCTGACTGACAGCTTTAAAAAGTTACCAGACCAAATTACGTATCCTTACGCTGAACCATATGATCTGCAAAAACATGTGCTTAGCAGCTGTCAGTCAGCACCAAAGAAGCCATGGGGCTACTGTACAATCCCATACCTTCCAGGCGCTAATTGATCTTGAGCGTTCACTCAATCTTGTTTCCTGATTAAACTCGTATTTAATTATTATTTGGTATTTCACGCTAACTAGAATTTTTTCTTTCTGACAATTGAAAATATATATAAAAAAAGTTTCTTTTCCACAAACTTCGCAAATATGTTTTAGCCATTTGATATGGGATACAATAGAGTGCAACACCTTAGCTCAGTCGGTAGTATGTCTTCCTACCAAATCAAGAGTCCCAGGTTTGATTAACGGAATTGCTGAAAAGAGTACCATTAGTGGAAAATTAGTCCTTCCTCTTTCACAGAGCCGAATTGACAACCATAGAACTTGGTCTTGTGTCTGTTCTATAATAATTAAGTTAAATTGTAAGCTGTGTGTTGATTTAATCAGTCGATTAAGATAGCGCACGTTAAATACCCCAGATTAAAAAAAAAGTATATTAACTATACGTGTCAAAGCAACAAGAATATTGACGAGGTTGATGGATAAGGAACATTAAAAAGAAATTGTGCACTTTATGTTTTACTAACCGTCCAAGTTGTTCACAGATTTACACTGAAGCGACGTGGGTAGGGACGGGGAAGTTTTCATTTGGAGGATATGTGCCACATTTGTATGAAGGTAAGGTGAATGAATAACTATGAGTACATGGGAAAAATTGCTATATTAGTGCCTTAATGTAGTGGTTTTCAACCTGGGGTACGCATACCTCTGGGAGTATGCGAATACATATTAGGGGGCACGTAAAATGTAATATATATATATATATATATATATATATATATATATATCGGCTAGTGGAGGTAGGGAAAAGATATGGAATGGAGATCAACATTGAGAAGTCAAAATTGATGCTGGTATTTCAAAAAATGAAGATCCGCTGAAAATCAAAATTGGAAACCAGGAGTTGTAAAATATAGAGAAATTCAAGTACCTTGGAAGTCTTCTGACATAGGATGCCTACTACACCAAGGAAATTAAGTCGAGTATCGCCATAGCCAAGGGAGCTTTCAACAACAAGAGGCTGCTGACCAGAAAGTTGAATTTGGAACTAAGAAAGAAACTGATGAGATGTTAGATTTGGAGCATCACGTTGTATTGAGCAGAAACTTGAACTCTTAGGGAAATGGAAAAGAAATACCCGGAGAGCTTTAAAATGTGGCGCTGGAGCATACTTGAGAAGATCAGGTGGACAGATAGGATGACAAATGAAAAAGTTCTAAGAAATGTGAGTGAGAAGAGAACCATTTTGCATGTGATTCTTCGGTACAAAGCAAACTGGATCGGACACATTCTTAGGTGGAGCTGTTTTCAGCACAAGTCATAGAAGGAAAGGTTGAGGAAAAGATGAGCTTAGGAAGAAGGAGGATTCAAATATTAGATGACTTGAAGGAAATAAAAGAATTTCTGGGAGCTGAAAAAGGAGGCAGAGGACAGGGTGCATTGGTGGTCTAAGTTCACTGACCTGTTGTAAGACAGAACACATAATAAAAATATTAAGATTATAGAATATGTGTAGCTTGCATAATGCACCAACAACTTTAGAAATAGGAATAAGCCAACAAAAAAAAGAGTTAAATACCACTGCATCAGATCATGTGAGCACAGATGCGGTGCTACAAAAGGTGTTACTGGGACTTATTTTTGAACAAACTGTGGGATTGGTGAAACGGATTGCGATAGTTACAATTTTAGGGAAAATTTCATAACAACGCTGTTTTGACCTGCCTTTATCTATTATGTATAATTGACATGGCAGAAAATGACTGGAATTGTTTCTATAATATTAGTGGCATTAAAATCGGGGTTCAGATTATGCTGAATAAATACAAACATAAAAGGATATTTTATTAACCTATATGCGTTTGTATCAAGTTTTGTCAAAAAGAGTCAATTAGTCAAGCAGATTAAAGGGACTTTTTACACATTAAGATAAAATAAATACATGATTTGCTAATTTAAATTGTTTGGGGGGTTAAATTTATTTTAATATTACATTTTAGTTTAATTAATTTCACTTTTGAAATGCCATGTATCCTTCCTGGATCTCTTGCAGTGAGTCTCCAGCCCAAATCTTTTGTCTTAAAAAACATGGGAGTGGCTGTAAAAGTTTAATGTCTGTTTATAAAGTTAGACTTTAAAAACTAGGGCAGTAATCTGACTTTAAGCCTTCCGAAATAAAGCATTCATTTTTTTAGATGATCAGCCAGTTTGAAAAAATTGTACTATGAATACATTCGCCAATTATTTTTAATTTACTTTAATTATTTTTTGTAGTTTTTTGGTGTGTATTATTTTGTAGCGTGTACTCTTGTTATTGATCACAGGATTGATGTCGTCATAGGCGACGGAGGGTTAGTAATGAGGGAAAGAGGAATATAATGGATGAAAGGTAGGGTTCGTAAACTGTGGTAAGACACTCGGAGAATAGTTCTTGTATGAAAGAGTGAATGAGGGGTAAATTATCAGAATAAACGGAAGATAAGGGACTCGTAATCTGTGCCAGGACACTTGAATAATAGTTCTTGTAAGATGGTTAGGGAGTAGGTGGGGGTGATTATCGAGAAAGAGAGGCAAACAGAATGGAAGAAAGTTACGGCTCGTAAAATGTGACTTGACACTCTAATAATAGTTCTTGTAGGGGGTGGTATTGAGAGAGAGACGAACAGAATGGAAGGATCGTAGGACTCGTAAACTGTACCGGGACACTTGAATAATATTTCTTGTAGGAGCGATGGTAATGAAAGAGAGAGAGAGAGAGAGACACAAAAAGAATGGAAGAAAGCTAGGGCTCGTAAAATGTAACCTGAAACCCTAAGAATAGTTCTTATAGGGGTTGGTAATGGGAGAGAGATGTACAGAATTGAAGAAAGGTATGGAGTAAGCTGAGATGAGACACTCGAAGAATAGTTCTTGTAGTCCATAATTTCTGAATTTAGTGGAATGTGAAAAGATCGTGAATTGGGTTAGATTCTCTCTCTCTCCCTATATATATATATATATCACCCCCTACCCTGACACACGCAATCACACACGCACACACACAAGGACACACATCAGAGGCAGTAGGATTCAAATTCTAATTGAGGTTGAAATTTAGTCTTCGTGTGGTAATAAAGTAAGCTTGCTACAACTACAGATGTGGTTTCAGGCAATTAGATTAATTTTAATTCATCTGAAAAAAAAACCACAATTATTTTACTAAATTCAAAACCCACATCGGTGGCCATGCAGACTAAATGTCGGGATTATCAAGGCTGGTTGTCTGTTGTTATAGTTAGGTATTAGGTTGGCTGTTCGAATTCCCGTTATGTGTTTTGAGGGTGATTTTTCCTTAAATGATTTTGTATTCTTGTTCAAAAGCAAATGTTGCTACATTTTAAATTTTACCATTCTAATCCCTATCCCATTTGTGTAAATATTTGGATAACCCAGACGTGGAGCACGTAAAAAAAATTTAAGCTATGTCTTTACGTGTATGCCGAATTAGCTAAGAATCGTAATAAATTATCGGTTACTTGAACTATTTCTGGTCTTTTTTATATTTTAAAGTAATTTACTCAAGTTTCTATTGTATTATTTTTGTGATCTGGCACACCAAATAAAATAATATTATTTAATATAATAATGTGCAAACGTTCTATGTCACATTTAACGCTTTTATACATAGATTCAAGTTTTTAACTTGCGACATCCTTTGATCCAATACAATAAGGCTGAAAGTAGATCAAAAACCCGTAAGATCACTATCTGGATTGCCAGTATGGTAGAGAGACATCGATTAGTTGAAAAGGGGACACACACTGTCAGAAATATTCCCACTACCAGTTATTTTCCAAATTAGCTAAAAAAAAAAAAAAATNTTGCCCATACCATGCGCATGCGTGAGGACGGGAATAAGTACAAAAGTTGAGGTACGCATGCACGGATATTTTGTGCAAGACTAGAGAAACAATACACGGATCAATACAAAAATACTATCGTAGATAATTATTTATGTGTTTCCAACTCCAATCACTAAGCTGAGTCTGACTATTGAGTGTAAATATAAATTAATACAACTATACTTACCCCCCTCAGTGACCACATGGTCTGACGCGTTACTCTCGTGTTAGACTAGACTGTCGAAGATGGGGTGATCGAGGTTCGATCCCGGTCAGGTGCACTGGGGATGGGTTTTTTCTAAATGGTTTTCCACGCTCCTTCCATACAAATATGGGTGTAATTCCTTTTTATTAAACCTTCCTAATCCCTACCTATTATTGTTATTACTACATAGGCGTATAACTCGAATGGTTAGTAAGATATAGTGCCAAAAAAAATATACTTGGTAAGGTTAGGTGGACAGGCAGGATGACAAATGAAGAAGTCCTAAGAAGAGTGGGTGAGGAGAGAACAATTTTGGATGTAATACTTCGATACAAAGAAAATTGGATCAGATATATCCTTAGGAGGAAATGTTTTCAGCACGACGCCATGAAAGGCAAGATTGAGGGAAAGAGGAACTTTGGAAAAGGGGGTATTCATGAAGAAAAGAGGAAGTTTCTGGAAGCTGAAGGAGGAGTCAGAAGACAGGGCAGGACGTATTGGTGGTCTAATTTCACTGACAAAAGGAATGGATCTGTCGTAGTACAGAAAACATAATAATAATAATAATATATTTGTGCGATTTACTTGTCTTAGATCTCAATATCCATCCTGTGTATAAAGTAGGTAGAATTTAGAAAAACTACCTACATTTGGTGCACGGAAAAAAAAGGTTAGAGAAAAAAACACCCTCAATACACCATGTCGGGATTCGATCCCTTACCTCCCCGTCACCACAAACCAGACTAGATGATCCAGACACTTAGTCCACATGCCCACAGATATGGGGTGAAGTGCATTAAAGTTAACAAATTCCAGATTAGATTAACAATCTAGGCTTACTTAAGGTCGAACATAATCTTGGGCCACTTCCTGGGGCGGCCAAACTAAATTAGTTACAGGAACAAACAATAAAATACACTCCTGGTATCGCGGGAGTAACTTATCAAGGTCACACTCCGATCTCATGTAGTAAGTTAGTTTCCTGGATCGTGAGTGGAGGGAGTTAGAGAGAGGCCCTGAACTAAATCGTCTAGGAGTGGGAGGTAGGGGTGCATGGTAGCTTTGTGCCGTACATTTTTATTTATTTAAGGTAATAGCCGACTGATTATATCAGCACAAGACTTATAAAGCTAACTTAAATCTAGAACAGACACAACACCCAGCCCCCGACCGTTAATTCATTACTGTGAAAGGTGAAATGTGAGTATATCTGGAACGGGTAGTAAGATGCGGTGCTCACAAATAATAATCTATTGTCTTGAGAACCACCAACTACCGTGGAGTTAGAAAAAACAGGTAGGTATCATGGACACTTATGTGTAATTTGATAGTAGTACAGGTCATAATTTTAAAGTATGTTTAATGGGCACCCTACACAGTCAATAATATTGAGGAATATCCATCAATATAAATGAGACAATACACTATCAATATTATTGCAAATATTTTCAGCTCAGTTTTGTGGGCAATATTGTTGCGAAAGGACCTCCATGTATTATTATTATTAGCACCGTGTCTTACTACCCGTTCGGGTTATACGCACTTACGCTAATGTGTAATGATAGGGTGATTGTGAGATGAAATGGAGGACCCACAGTTTAACGTAGAATCCGAACTACGGTGGTGGACTGGCATTTCCCACATTCACAAGATGTCTTGTCAGAGGTGAAGGAAGGGTTTGGTAATCAGATAAATCTGTGCCGGGACCAAGGATTGAACACCTCCATGTAAGATGGACATAAAAACAAAGGCGTGTTTATCTTTAACAATCTTCATACGCACAGAGTTGGCTTATACGCCGAGGTGATACAAAAAAAGTCTTACATCATTAAACTGAAGTCATTTCCCTGTCTTTCACAGTGAAGTAAAACAATGTATCTTTGAAAAAAAAAAGTTTTGAAGTGTTTTTAATTAAATGTAGTTTAACAATAAAATCATAATTTAATAAATATGCATGTTGCCTCAAAATATAATTTAAATTTTCATTTTAAAATACACAAAACATTTCCAGAAAATAATTTATTTTCTTTTGGTTGCAGTAATTATTCTCAAAACACAGATGAAAAAAAATAATGACCATGTGTGCGTCTTATATTTCGTACTGGTTACTTTTATAAGAACGGTGACCTGGCGGTTTAGGGGTAAGGTGTCAGACTTCTATGCTGGCGGCCGGGGTTCAGTCCTCGGTCCCGGCAAATATTTATCTGATTACCAAACCCTTCCTTCACCTCTGACAAGACACATTGTGAATGTGAGAAATGCCAGGCCTCCACCGTGGTTCGGATTCCACGTTAAACTGTAGGTCCTGCATTTCATCTCACAATCACCCTACCATTACACATTAGCGTTAGTGCGTATAACCCGTAAGGTTAGTAAGACGCGGTGCTAATAATAATAAATACTTTTCTGGATGTATTCTGGTAGTAGCCATAACTATTTTAGTACAAGTTTATCTACTCAATTAAGAGCTTAAACATAACCCGTTTATAGGGCTGTAAAACGTGTTCTTGCTAAAACTATCTCCTGAAACAAGTTCCACTTTTTATTGTTTCACGTTCTTATAATCTTTGTTAGCAATGTATCTTATATCAAACAATACCAATTAGTGTTTTGTAATCACATATAGTGACTAGTTCATATACTGATAAGTTTCACGTAGAAACTACATACCAGTACACCCAGCCGGGGTTCGAGCTACGACCTCCCAGTTTATCGTGGCCAAGTGTGATGTCTCCTTAAGGACCCCATCAAATACTTTTTTTAAACTAATTTAAATATTTCAGAGACCTCTTTTAACAATAATGTAAAGTGCATTAGAAAGGCATCCTGATTGTCTAATAGATAGTAGCACTACCTAAAATTGAGTTAAAACAGGAATCTCCCCCTATTACCCCTGTCCGTTCGATGGTATTTACATTTATAGTCTGATTAATTAATCGTGTAAATATAAATTAGGCTATACAGTAATCCAGAAGGAAGTATTATTGGAAGATTTTGATAACTTTTTAAATGAACTTTATAAAACAAATAAAGACATATTTCTAGAATGCCAAGTTTTATTGACTTTTCAATTCATATAAACATCAGGACTATGTACACATATGAGTTGAGTCTCCCATCTCTTATGACATGTAAATGTATGTGGGTTTGATAATGGACAATCGGTGTCGTAGCTGGCTAACGTGCTAGTTTCGTGTTGGGCCAGATTGCCGAGGACAGGGAGATCGAGATTCGAATCTCAGTCGGGTGTACTGGGGGTGGTTGTTCCTAAATGGTTTTCCACTCTTCCTCCACGCTAATGCGGGTTTACTTCCTTTGAATTCAACCTTCCCAATTCCCTACCTCTTAGATTTATTAGTACTTAGTCGTACAATCCAAATGGGTAGTAATACGTAGTGCTAAATTAATAAGGGTGGGGATGTACTAAGAAGTTTATTTTAAGTGAAATACTTTCTACAGTAGGGTTTTGGTGGAAAGAATGTTTAAGGAAACACAAACACACACACATATATATATATACATATATTGCCTTCCTGTATGACAATATTTTACTATATTATTAGTGCTAATTTCTAGGTAGTGACTCGCTTTGCTCGTTGGGGGCTCCGCCCCCAAACCCCCGGTGAGTTTTATTTGCAATTGTATGTGAACTAAGGTAATTCCAGAGCCATTTTTTTGATAGGTCTTACTGTTTAGCCACAAGAGACCTCCAAAGAAAGGTCAGCACCGACTTTAAAGTTGCTCCCCATTTGGAATTTTTTCGGGGGTTAAAAATTAAGTTTTTTTTAACTTTTTGAAATTTCCCCTCGGTTACAGGCTAGAAGCTAGAAGTTTGACAAATGTCAAGTTTCTAGTTCATCTGGAAGTGGGTAAACAACATTAATGTCAGTGAGTGAGTCAACCCCGTGGCTTTATAGTAGTATAATAAAATATTATATATCAAAAATGACAGCTGTACATCACATGACTTAACGTATGATAAGTGATGACGTTAAAGAAGCGCTAGTAGTGTATTTATATCATCATATAGGTGATCTGGCGGAATAGTGGTAAGGTGTCATATTTCTGTGCTGGGGGTCCATGGTTCAATCCTCAGTCCCGGCACCGATTTATCTGATTACCAAACCCTTCCTTCACCTCTGACAAGACGTGTATTAATCACAGCTTGTGAATGTGGGGAATGCCAGGCCTCCACCATAGTTCGGATTCCACGTTAAACTGTATGTTCTCCATTTCATCTCACAATCATCCTACCATTACACATTAGTGTAAGTGCATATAACCCGAACGGGTAGTAAGACGTGGTGCTAATAATAATAATAATAATAATAATATATCGCCATGTGAAAATGGACTGTTCCTACGATATTTCGTAACATGGTTGTGCCCAATTTTTGTTGTTGTGGGGACTATACCCCTCAGTGGCTGGAGAGTCCCCCAACAAGCGATGGCAAGGAATATTTTTCAACATCATATTCCTCATAAAGCATTTTAGTTCTAAAAAATGAGGTAGTAAGTGTTTTGAAATTTATAAGAATCCGATAAGGTATTAGCCTAAGATTTAAGTAGTAATACAAAAATACATGATTAATTCTACTCTCGTAAGGGGTTGAGGGGGGATTTCCTACAAAAAATCCTATTGTTACACACATAAATGCACACGATACGGGTAGATAGAACGCTTTTCATGTTTTTGATTCTTTATTTCTGTCCTTAGCCTGTCGTGAAACCAGTTTTTGTTGGGTAACAGTCATGTAGTTCTGTATTATATTTGTGGTACGATTATGTTGATTAAAAAAAACCTGTCTTACTTAATTTAACCTTAATGTTGGCGTGTTCAAGGCTAAGTTAAATTTGTCTTGATTATTTTCATAGCAAGATTAAGGGTGTTTAAGCAAGTTTTTTTTTTTTAGCTTTATTTAACATTTAATTCTTTGTTCGGGAAACCTTTTTGTACAATCTTTATTAAACAAAATTGTTGTTCTGTATTAGTATTGTGGGGTAACTTTTTAAAAATTTTCTTCAATTTAAAAATGCTACTGTATAGTTTACAAAAAAAATTAACAACAATTCAATCAACTCATAAACATCTTTAAAATGTGCCTTGCAAGTGTGCACAAATGTCTCTTTCAATGAGTTTTTTTTTGTTGTTCTGTATCCTATACGTGCACATATAAAAAAAACCTTCACATGTGTCTATCTATAAAGATGCACGTCTGAATTCACATTCAGTTTTGTGTTATTAGTTTAATACTCGCGCATGTGCAGAGACGCGTTTTTTTCAGTCGACCTAGAGCCGCTCGTGAGGTGCTTTGTTGCTAGCGCCCCTACCGTCAACTCTGCTTACTTCTATCCAGTCGCTGAGCGCTGTCTCGCGCGGCAACATTGATTGCCGGGGAATAAAATAACAATAAATTCTGCAAAATAAAACACAAACATTTTCATCACACAACCACACAATGTCCGCCTGACAGTGGCAGCTCGCGCCTGCATTCCGCCACCATCGTTAGAATCACTTGAGTTGTTATAATCTGCCTCGGTGATATAATTATTTTTATGATTTGTTTTAAAAATTTAATTTGAATGGACAAACTTTTTGTTTCTGGAAGACAAGGAAGCATGGGGCACAGTTTGGCAGGAAAACGAATCCGAAAGTGAGTAATGCATGCAAAGTTAAATTAATATGGTTTCTGGCATGCGTAGATTTTATTTTCGTTAATTTTTAAAAATACATTTTTCAACGATTTATCGACATTACCTTTTCTCCTGTGTTTAAATTGTATTGTCATGAGAATAAATATTTTGGCAAAATATTTCAGAAACGCAGATGTATTCATTATTTCATACATTTTTTAGGTGATAATTTTGTTAGTATTCTTTTTTGTTTTATTTTGCTACTCGCAGGTAAATTCTATTCGACCATTTTATTACACCCCTCATTTGGTGTATTAAGGGCGCCATAAAAAATAAGTAAATACATACGATTTAACTATGAACATATAATTAAACTAAATAAAATTGCACTGTGGGTGTGCACATAAATATATGTTTTATTACTAGATATTCCGGATAAAAATGTTGCCAAGGGACCTGCACTTCTCACTATCGTTTTGTTTTATTTAATGAAGAGTGAAGTGTCTTAAATTACAAACTAATGAATTTGTCAATGAGAAATAAATATTTCAGAACAATATTAAAATTTCAAGGTAGCAGATTTTTTTTTTAAACTCACACGCATAAATAGCTTAAATGAAAACGTATCATATTTTTGTTTTATTTGCGTTATATTGGTTTTTTTTAATGTGACAGTTTTGAGTTTGTTTCTCCCCATTTAATGTTTTCATACCCCCTCAAAAATCGAAATTGTTCCGTGTGCCGGCCGAGCTTCCCAATCAATGGCTCATTCCTCTTTCATGTTCATTCCATTATTTGAGTTCACACCTTTCCCCTGGCAATCAACACGAGCGTTTAATGTTTGGTCCCTCCTTCCCCACCACTTTACCGGCATCTGTAGCACAAGGTAGGACTAGGAGGGGCTGACTCACCGAGTCTTGACCCGGAAGGCTTGACCTCAAGTCCAGCCGGCTGCACTGAAGATAGTTTTGACACTACTGGCGAACGCTCTTAAATATTCTTCCCAGACTTTTCCCTGAGATTAAATAGATCACGTGGCATTGGCCCTTTAGTGTTAGTGCTTGCAATCTTGTTTTTATAACGTTAAATCTATCAAGTGACGTATATATGTTTTAGCACCACGTCTTACAACCCGTTCGGGATATATGTCTATGAACTAATTACATACACGTACATTATAATGTGTTAGGGATTAGGAAGGCTTAATTTTGACGAACTGTACCCGCATTTGCGTGACGGGAGAGTGGAAAACAATTTATGAAAAAACCCACCCTCATTGCACCCAACTGGGATCGAACCCTGATCTCCCCATCTTTGGTAGTCTAGTTCAATACGAGATTAGCGCGTTAGAACATGTGGCCACCGAAGTGAATCATAGATATTTAAAAAAAAGTTTTAATTTTTTTTAGTTACACAATAATCAAATGTTCCCAAGACGTACACGTTTACAACTAAATGGTCAAAAAAAGATAGTAGGTTTTTAATTTAGTAAGAAATCTGGTCTATTTAAGCGACATGCTTTTCCTGTTTAAAAATAAATGGTACGGATCTCCGCACTGATTTTCTCACTCCATTGTTTATAAATGGAGATATTTACTCAATGCTCGTAATATAATGTGAAACGAAATCATATACACTAGCAAACCCAAGCAAAAATTGCGTTATACTTAGGTAAAACTTTTTTGACTTCTGGTTTTAAATTTTATAATTATATTTTTAAAGGATTAAAGCCATCTTTCGTATATTATTTGGAGGGGAAAAAGATCGATATTGGGTCCAAAAGAGTTAACACTTCGTATTAAAATTTTGACTTCTGAGTAAAAATGTTGACATTTTATTAAAGGTTGCAAATCTTATTGTTATCGCATTGATATTAAATTCCTCATTTATATTTATGTAGACCAATAAAAAAGGTAAATATTGACTATTGAGTCTAAAATGATAGAGGTAGATCATTGCTATAAAAACATTTTTCTTAAGAGGTTAAGGGAAAAAGAACATTAACATTTTGAGAGACTTACTAATATTTAACTTACTTATTCTATGGCATTAAAGAATTATTATGTTAAAACCTAAGTAGTACCTCTGTACAACTAAAGCTCACGAAGTTATTAATATATTTGCCAATAGCTCAGAAACTATTGATTTTATAAAGATATATTTCAAATAAATGATATAATTATACAATGAAAAGTTATTTAGTATCTCAAACAGTCGCGTAGATACGGAAATTTTCGCTTCTTGAAAGTACCCTAAAAACCATTTTCATTGAAAAATGAAAGTAGCACTTTTATTTATAATCATAATAAACACCTACATACGAATTTTAATCAAAATTGTTATAGCCGATTTTGATCAAATCGATTTCTTAGCTTTTCGCCCTTAAGGAAACTACCCTTAAATTTACGGTTAGAAATCCAATTCTAAAAATCCCCAGGGACAACCCTATGAAAACCCTAAATACCAAGTTTTAGCCCAATCGGTAAAATAGCTTAGGCTCTAGCCCGAGATAAAGACAGACAGACAGACAGGCGGTGAGAAAGTAAAAATTAAGAAAACAATACAAACTTTCATAAAACCAATACTTTTAATGCCAATTTAGTAATAGCTCTTTGTTTCAAATCACGGTGCTCCTTGCGTAATAATTATTAACTCATTAACTATTTAATGTCGTTAAGATTGATAACTCCATATTGAACACATTTTTTGAGCTACATTTATTTGAAATAGTTGATATTATATTACATATATATTATAAACGTGGGAAAATGCTATCTGCTCTAAAAAGTAGGTTCTATAAATAAAGATACAAGATCATACATCTTAATGTTAATGTTAAAGTAGGTGTAATATTATGTCTAGTCTACTCAAAATAAAAATTAATAACACAAATGTGATCCTAAGTTCTTACATAACAGCCTTTACTTAAAATACCTAATAATTATGTTAATTTTAAAATAATGAAATTAAATATAGTAAACTCATTATTATTACTTTAATAGTTAGAAAATTATCTAAGGATAATTCATTCACTCTGTGACTCAATGATTTAGGAATCAGCATTATCAGGCACTCCCAGATCTCCCAATGTTTTGGAATTCGATACCTAGTCAGATGGTTTGGATCCCATCATGTGGGGGGAAGGGGCGTAAACGTAAACAATAGCATATTCATTATTTTTACACAGAAATTTAAGGTGGGAGTGTAGGAAACACGAGCTAAGAGCAGTATTTTTGCGATTTTTATACAACATTTTTTTTGCAAAAATTAAATAAAAAATTCTCCAGTATAATCATAGAGCTTAATTTTCTTCACGTGGTGACCTCAGAATTTCTTGAATATTTATCAAGGGTGTCTTGGAATTTAATGACGACTTTTTCTATTTTTTTGAAAAGTTTCTCATCTAATTCCGCTATGCTCACGACAGATATTCAACAATTGTTGATATCAAAATGTGAAGAAAATTTAACGCTATGTTTCTACCGAAGCATTATTTTTTATGTAAAAACTGAAAAAAGACTGCCCCTAAATTGCTTTCCTTACACTCTCACCCTAATATCCTTCCGTACTAATCACATTTTCATGACATTAATGGGATAGAAGCTAAGGTAGAATTCAGGGAAGACGTACCCGTATTTGTGTGGAGAGAGAATGGGAAATCATTTAGTGGAAACTGTCCTCATTGCATTCATCTAGGATCTAAACTCTGACCTCCTAGACACTGGCAAACTAGACTAGATAAGTAGATAAGCTTAACATGGAGCTCGTATTATTTTAATTGCAGTATCGTATTATACAAAAATAACATATTCTTTGCTTACAAGCCGAACGGTGAGTAAGACGCGGTGCTAAAATAAATATTCTTTAGTGGATTTATTTGAAAATAGTAAACACAATTAACAATATTTACACACATTTTTACTATTTAAATTGTAATGATTTTGATATGAATTTTTTTGTATCAATAGAAATATTAAAAAAGACCCATTGTAATCAACTGTTGACAAATAGTTTCCCAATTAATTATAAAAGTTAAAATGGAACAAATCTCTATTGAATATTCTTAACTAAACGTTCATTCTCTAGTTCCATCAAGGCAGTATGAAATTGGTTATAATATTTTCTACTAGATAATGAGATAATAGTCTGGATTTCAGTTTTTGAATTTGTCCTTGTGTTAAAATTATGACACTTTGCCAATAGTTAGAATACTGAGGTTAAATTACACAAATAAACAAAAAAAAATCATTTTTTGGAGACGTGTCAATGACAAGTCAACAACTTGTTTCGTTTAATCTTGTGACGCAAGAGCGGAACAAAAACTGGCTTTTTTTTTCCGTCTGAAATTTTATTACGCGTTCACACTTTTTTTTAGAGGCCAGCTAAGATAGAGCCGACGCCAAGTGATCTCGTCGCAACGTCGTCATTAATCAGCCGACGCTTGAGTGGACAGTCCAAGGTGTCATCTTCTCCCGTTCTCTACCTCAACAGGTCCTACTTGGAATCGCACGTATTTTAGCTCACGGCTTGGTTGGTAGGATAAGGCACAACCCGCCCCGCGAAAAAATAAATATTCAAAGAGCGATTTAGATTGTTTTATCATAACATTTAGATCCCTTTAAAACCAATGAAGAGCTCTGTTATACTTCGCGTCTTATCACCTGCCCAGGCTAGCAGCGTATTTATATTAATGAGGTAGGGATGAGTAAGGTATAATTTAGAGAAAATGTAACCATATTTCATGGGCGTCCGCAGTAACGGGCAAGGGGGGCACTTGCCCCTCCCCCCGGAATTGGATTACTTTGACAAGAAAACATCGTAAATATTTTTTAGTCTTCTAGTTTGCCTTACAATTTTTTTTTCTTCCAACATTTAACAACTATCAGATTCACAATCATGGTATATGATCACCAAGTCCACTAGACGCAGTTCTGAATAAAACATATACTAAATTTTAAACACTTTTATACATTATTATTATTATTATTATTATTATTAGCGCCGCGTCTTACTACCCGTTCGGGTTACACGCACTTACGCTAATGTGTAATGAGTGTAATGGTAGGGTGATTGTGAGATGAAATGAAGGAACTACAGTTTAACGTGGAATCCGAACCACGGTGGAGGCCTGGCATGCCCCCACTCACTTGTCTACATTATATCATAATCTTATCGTCTGAGAACAGAGAAAACAAAGGATATCGAGTGCTGCTGTATTTTTAGTATCTTTACAGTGCAATTATAGTGACAGGGCCCAGCAGAAGTTTTTCCAGGTACATGCACGCGCGCGCGCGTGTGTGGAGGAATATATTTTGCCCCCTCCAGCCCCTGGAAAAATTTCTGCGGGCACCCATGCCATATTTGTGTGCAAGGAAGATGTAAAACAATCTTTAAAATATAAAATAGCCTGCTTTGGTTGCCGCATAGTCTAAGGCATCACTCTCGCAATAGACTAGACTGCTGATGGATGATATGGAGATTGGGGTTAAGAGCCCGATCGGGTGTTCTAACTGTGTTTAAAAAAGTTGTTTTACATCCTCTCTCCACGCAAATGCAGGTATACTTTCTTTAAATTCAACCTTCCTCATCCCTAGCTCATTAGCGTAATTAGTACATTTGCGTATAACCTGAACAGGATAGTAAGACATGGTGCTGGAAAAAAGTTTCGTACATCCAGGCAGAGATTCAAACTCTGACCTTCGCATCACTGGTTAACCAATCAAGATGAGGCTGACATCTTCTCCACGTGCTCACCGGTGCAGGTAGTTGTAGCACTAAAATAAAAAGTTTTTAGAGTGATAAGAACATATTCTAGGCGAGATTTACGGTATTTTATTTCCCGAATGTTTGACCTATCTTGTACTATTTTATGTACACTCCACTTAGCCCATACGGTAGCAAGCTTACCTTGACGGATGACACATGGTGCATCTTATGAGATAATGACGTACTGTAATTGGTCGGTCGGTCGGTCTTTAAGGGTAGACGGAGTATATATGAGTTCATTTAATTATCTTGTGATTAGTTGGAAGGTTATATTTAAAAATAAATCGTAAGACACGATCAAAGAAACTTTCTCATATTGTGTTTTAAAGCTTCGAAAAAACTTTTGAAAAATAGATTTTAGTAAAATACTCTTAAGTAAGTTCTACTCATAAAAAAATAACTCATCATCTTGTTAATCACAATAATCACAAACTACGTATACATTTTAAACATAATTGTTCAAATATATCTAAAAAATTCAAATTTCCAAAAATAAATTATTTGTACACTACCTCATACTATTTTTTATCTGTAAAAATAAAAACGTAATCTTATTTATCATGAAATACTATTTGCAGATTTACATCTTAAATTCAATCTTCAAGGTAAATTTCCAAAACATTCAAATTTTCTATAATTTGTTTTTAAGTAAAATACCTTTAAATTAATTTAATTTATATAAATAAAGATATATTATTATTGATATGTAAGATAATACTGTATCACACAACAAGATTACTCTACGGAAGAACTACACAACTCATATAGGTATGACTCAAGTACATGAACATTTTAAAGTTCTTCATAGCTTTGGAAAATTTCAAAGGATTCAAAAATGAGCTTATTTTATTTTCCTTACAATAAGTCCACTCATTTTAATTTGAAAATTTAAAGTCTCACCTTGACGGATTACTCTATGATCCTATCTTCTAAGCTTTACCATAGTGGAACAATGCAAGGTTCCTCACAGGGTAAACTATGACTACCTAATAATGAGACACTAACTATATACTATATCTTACTGGTATATATGAAAAGGTTAATGCAATGTTTTTGCATGGTTTATTTATACTAGCAATGTAATCACGAACGGTATTTGTAGTTTTTAATGCTATAAAAATAGCAATAAATATTATATCAAAATTAAAATAAGAATAAATTATAAAATTATCTAAATGATTACAGATGCAAACAGAGTAGTTGAAAGATACTTGATAAAAGTATAACTATAATTTAAGTACTAAACCTAAAACTTTTTTCCTCAAAATTTTATGTTTAATTTCTTTTAAATATAATTATTGATATATCCCTTATATATATTTTTTTGACATTATATGGCAGTTATAAATTTGCATACGTCAGGTCATTATCTATAACTACAACTTTCGATAGATAGTATAAATAGCAATAAGATAATAACCATTTAGTAATAAATTACCAACTCTGACAGACAAACAATATATTTTCTAAGATGTTTTTTCTATAATGTTTTTACTGTACCTAAAAACTATTTTCAAAATTATTCAGTTCGAGACATATAGATTGTCACTAAAGAAAATAACAAGCCACTCATTAACTCGGTTTAATATTAGATAGAATAATGATTTGGCATTCTTTCACGTTGAAGGGGACAAGTTTGTCAATGACCTTGGCAATTAATGGCGGCTATTGTCATTAAGGATAATGGCAACGTGCCAGGTGAGACCAACAGGCAAGTTTTTTTTAACCGACAAGTAAAAAAAAAAGTTAATCTATTGGTGACGCTCCTAATAAAACAAGACAAGTTTTTCAAAAGGATGGCATAGAAATTACATTTAAGTTTTATCTTTTAACAATATCATGTATTAATTTGAAATATAATTATATATACAATAATTTGGTGAAAGTATGACATCCAGCTGAGATGAAATTTACTTACTATATAATAATTAATTTGCACCGTTTCTTACTACTTGTCCGGAATATCCATACTTAATTGCTTTAAAGGGGCAGAGGTGAAGAAAGTTGAATTCAAAGGAAATGTATCCACATTTTCGTGCAAGGATAGTGGAAAAAAACACTATTAATGCACCCAGCCGGGATTGGATCTCTGATATCCCTGGCGTTTATTCCACGTGCCCACCGATGCTTAACCCGCAATAGGGCCATAACAACCTAGCGGCCACCGGCTTTTGGCGAAGATAATGACAAATTTCGTAAATAGACTGTGTCATGTAGTCATTAGGTCATCACTACAAAATCTCCATTAATCTCAGTTTTCTAGACCAAAACTGCTTACTTTTCCATCCAAGTAGCTCCTTATTTGTCCTCGCAGGCTGAGTTGAGCCCGTTCCAGAAAAATCTGGAAGCGCCAGGGATCTAATCCAGGAAACTCTGACCACTAGACCATAAAGGTGGTCCCCCAATGTTCGTCATTTGTAAAACTTGAATTACACTAAAATAATATTTAAAATTAATTATTGTGATTCAGTGACTAGCTACAAAATAAATTTATAGATTATAGGACATCTGAAAGCACATTTGGAAAGGGTTTGAAGACATATCAACTAAAGGGCTATTAGGGGTGAAAACTGTATACTTGAGTAAGTAAGTCAGTGAGTAGGGAGTCTCATGTCTATAGATAAATAAGTTGATGAACCAGTCAGTCTTTTAATAAATGCTGCCTACATTGACAGAAAGCTTATGATCAAACCAGTTGTGTTGGACTCAAGGGTAGACCCAAGGCTTATTGACGGGAGGATCTATTGGTTTTCAGACTGCTTCAAGTATAAATATAATATTTTAATTAATACAGATTTTAACCACATACAAAATTTAGTACTAATAAAATTAAATGTTTTTGGAAATTAATTTTAATTCATTATAATAATAAAAAAATAAGACTGTTTGCAAAACTTTTAATTCTACCGGTATAATTATAATATAACCATGATGTATATGTATGACTGCAGGTCATGAAAACCGTTCTCAGAAGCAATAAATAGGAGTCAGCTCTTTATAACATTATAGTATAGGTTTCGATATTTTAGATTATTTTCGAATCAGAAGGGGGAGAGAGAAGGGATCGCCTCAATAACGCCCCGCCCCCTTATTCCCACATGGATCCACTAGCTGGACCTTTTGAACAACTAAATTTTTAAATATACGTTATGATTTGAAATTAATAAAAAGGGTTCTGTTATAAAAATATTTTAATAGTATCTTTATTAATCATATCATATAATTAATTATTTTCGAATCAAAAGGGGGAGAGAGAAGGGATCGCCTCAATAACGCCCCACCCCCTTATTCCCACATGGATCCACTAGCTGGACCTTTTGAACAACTAAATTTTTAAATATACGTTATGATTTGAAATTAATAAAAAGGGTTCTGTTATAAAAACATTTTAATAGTATCTTTATTAATCTTAAGCCTATAATTAATTGATGTGTAATTACGAGCTTCCTTTCAAATTACTAAAGCTAACTTTACGTCAAAATAATCCTACTTTAATTATGTCTCAGTTCTACTGAAGACTATGAAAGAACAAACCTCATCCCATTGATAATTATTTCGGCAAAGCGAGTTTCAAACAAAATATAAATAGCAATCCATCACTCCATAAATACCCTAGTGATAAATGTAAGAAACCTATAACATAACTGGTTGGAAAAACAGTTTAGAAGTTAAAAATATATTTCTTTGCGGCTAACATTTATATTATTTTACTATTTTTTTTCCAGGCATTGATGATATTTATAAAAGTGATAGCTCCAGATAACATGAATTGATGTATGGATATATTAAAATTGTTTTAGTAACTTGAGTACCCACCAGATACTGTTCTTCCTAAAAAAATCAGATATAAATTATTCTAGATCAAGGGTAGGAAAACTACGGTCCACGAGCCAAACACGGCCCACCGGTGTGTTCAATTCAGACCGCGGGGGGAAAAAATTAATCAAATTGTGTTGCATTGTGAAGCAGTTTTTTTTTAAAACAACAAAACTGTATTTTTTTTAAATGTCAAGATCAACATTTCCAAATTTGGTAAATCATGCCTAAAAAAATATGGCAATGTTTGCATCCTCATATTCATACTAACAAATGTTTTCTACCATGAAACTAAGGAAAAGTGATCTTAAAAACAGAATTTATTATGAGTATCTGTGTTCTATCTTGAGAATCACCCCCTCACAGTTCACTCAACTCACACACAATCATATAAATATTAACAAACTTAAAAACAGATTAAGTCACTAAAGTGTTTATGATTGTTTTTTAAATATATCTAAATTTATTCATGCCGATCTATTGTGTGTGCTCTTCATTAAAGAAAAAGATGAAAAATGAATGAATAAAAGTCTTTGGATCAACAATTTTGTTTAAATTTCATTTGGCCCTCCTGTGAGTAAGTTTACACATCCCTATTCTAGGCAATATCAGTTATTTTATCAAGCAGGTTTATTTTAATGACGAGATTCAATGTTACTCTCAATTTATTAAAAGTATTTTTTCAACGCTGTGGGATCAATCAATATTATTTATCAACGACTTACGTTGCTCAACGTCTTACTACTAATTCAGACTATCTGCATGTTTACACTAATAGGATAAGATTTTGTAAGGTTTATGTTAGAGGAAGTATACGAGTATTTTCGTGTAAGGAGAGTGTAGAACCATTTAAGAAAATTCATCATCGTACACCAAACTTAGATTCAAACATCGACCGGCTCATCAGGACGAGACTGATCCCTTGGTCTGCGTTCCCACCGGTGTAGGTGTGTGTACAGAGATTCCAGATTTAATCTTCGGTGAGGTCCAAAAAGTATCCATTTGAAATCGCATTTGTTAGATTTAATTAAAGTGTTAAATTAACTGTGATGAGGTTGTTGTGTTTGTCCGATACCAAGATACCATGCTCTACTAGGCCAATGGTCGACCTCCCTCCTCCCCCATCTCTTCTGCTAACCACTCGACGTGGAGAGGAACGCCGGATAAGTGCGGAATAATGAGGCAGACATGTCGCGTCCGTACCATCGAGCCAACACGATATTGGCAAGGTCGGGTCCATACAAGGGAACGCAGTGTGTAAGAGCCCTAAACTGCGTGTTTCCTGCCGCACTACACCGACTGTTGTGGCCTCACTAATAATTTAACAAGAGAGGGGAGAGGGGGGCATATTTGTCGTAAACAGGACGCCGGTCGCACATTTTATGTAGAGCGTCATACGATTAACCATTCGCGAATGACATAATATTTCATTCGGGACTTTATATCTTTACTAAGGGGGGAGTCTAAATAGAACATTTATTTTTTACCAGCGCGTGTTACTACCCATTCAGGTTGTACATTTATGTAATAATCACGCTAATAGGCTAAGCATGAGGAAGGTTGAATTTAGAGCAAATGTACCCGCATTTGCGTGAAGAGAGATAGTGGGAAACCGTTTCGAAAAATCACCCTCACTACATCTAACCGAGATCGAACCACGATCTCCTCATCACTGGCAGTCTAGTCCATTGTGAAAGTAGCGCCTTAGACCATATGGCCACCGAAGTGGACTACTCAGAACATACATTACAAACAGGATTATTTGTACTGGTAGTGACGAGGACTAAATGTCAGGCTTATCTGGTAAAGTTTTCTGGTGATGGGGAGGTCTGTGGTCCATGTCCCAGTCGGGCGTGCTGGGGATGGATTTTTTCAATGATATTCCACTCTAACTATTTGCAAATTTGACTACATTTTCTTTGAAATATACCTTCCTCATCCCTATTAATGGTCAATCAAAAATGATCCACGTTCAATAGTGTTCGCGTAAATTTACGATTTCAAACCGATTGTATCACAAAGTTGATTAGAATGTGATGCACGCTCTTAAATTCCAGAGCAGCTTCTACGAATATTCAAGAATTCTTGATATCACCACCTGAAGAAAATCAAACTTGATGTTTTTGATAGATAATAATTTTATTTATTTTGACTAAAAATATTTTGATATAAAAAATGCAAAAATCCTTTCCTTAACTCGCGTTGTTATATCCTCACCATATCAAATGACGATGTTTATTTTTGTAATTAATATGTTTCTTTTTATCTGCTACACGCTATACTGCCCTTTCGAGCTATCTGCAAAGTACAACAATTTAAGAGCAAACAAATTTTAAGGAAATAAACCAGGTCTCACAGCGTAAAATTCAAGAGTTTGACAGAGTTGTTAATTCAAAACTAATTTTGTCAGCACACGCTTTAAAACATAATAAGATGGCTCCAAACATAAAATAAGTTTATCTGAAATATTCATTATTACAGATATATATTTTACTAATATTTTAAAATGAATGTGAAACATCCAGCCCAGCCAACTCCAAAATGACCAACTTCATGATAAGTTAAATCACTTAGAAAAATACACACCATTTGAGCAGATTAATTTCATTTTAACAAATAATTTGAAACTGATCTGAAAAGAGCCAACTCAATTAGGACTTATTAATAATATTATACTGTGTATAAGGTGTCGTTGAAATATGTTATCCCAGTCTTTTTATGGGAATAAAATATTGCCGAGGTTAAATATTTTCTAATGAAACTTAGTCCTCGGTATTTATTTTAAATTGAAATGTTTTGTTTGTTATATAATATAGTACTTCATAACTAGGCAGGACCTTTCCAAATAATTAGGCTTATGCTCAATCCTGTTTGTTTTATAAATAGCATAATACATGAAGAAGTGTTGGTAACGGCACGTTGACACTGAAATGGCCCGTTATTGACAATTTATTGACTAGTTTTTTTTAAGTATACAATTGTATCTATCTTATCATAAATGGACCAAAAATATAAAAGACTTAAGCCGGTTTCAGGCAACCGGCCTCGTAGTATAGTGGTCAGAGCCCCTGGCTGCTGATCTAGAAGTACCGGGCCTAGATTCCCGGTTTGTACCCGGGTATTTTTCTCCAAAAGGGAATAATTGCCATGGTCAACGAGGTTTGGTTAGTTCGGCTTAAGTTCGGTTAAGATATTTATTGATTTCACCCCGTCTTATTCACTACTATCATCATGCCCTCCCCTCATCAGGACATGAAAAGAATGGATGATTAGTACATTCTGGCGTCCCCTGGGCAATGATACATTAGTACTGGCTAATATTTCGGATAAATTAGCTTCAAATTGATGTAGCTCAGACACGCCATTATCACTATGGGCCTCAGGAGGCAAATTAGTGGCCTCATTACCCGCCTAGTCCAACCTCTGCTTACCTGGAGGCTCCGGTAATTTATGGGCTCACTTCTTCTTAAAATAATCACAAACACTGAACTCGAAATAAGCATTTAACAACTACATTTTGTTTAGTTACAACATTTTTGTAGATTATGGGGTTTTTAATTAGCGTATCTTACTACCTGTTTAGGTTATACGCATTTATGATAATTACTCTAAAGTAGTATAGATGAGGAAGGAAGTATTTTAGAGGTAATCTAGCCGCATTTGCGGGGAAGGAGAGTGAGAAACCATTTATGGAAAAACCACCCTCAGTAGACTCGATAGGGATTCGAGCCCCAATCTCCCTATCATCAGCAGGCCAGTCTTACAAGAGAGTGATGGCTTAGACCAGCGGTTCTCAAACTGTGGTTCGCGAACGCCCCGGGGGTTCACAAAATCTTCCAAGGGGTTCACCAAAATATTTCTGTAATGGTGGATTTTTTCACCACTTTGTGAGGAGATGGAAAGCATTAATAACTGTTTATTGTCTCACACTGAAGTCAAGTAATTATTTCGAGGTAGAACTCTTGCAAGATTTTTTGAACTTAAACACTAAGTTTTCGTTTTCCTTACTAACTATCTATTTCACAAAACAAAGTGCATGCAAGATCAAATGTGGCTCCAGGCCTTGTTCTATTTGGCAGATAATTTTTCAAAAATTAACAGCTTAAACTTCTCTCTTCAGGGGTCGAATATTAACGTTTTTACTGTGCAAGACCGTATCGAATGGTTCATAAAAAATAATTGGGAAACGTGTTTAATTAGCAATCAAACAGAGTGCTTTGATACCCTTCACGATTTGATGGTACAAAATAAGCTTTCTTCGGATGAAAATGTTTAGAACATGGTTAAAGAACACTTGAAGGGACTTTGAAAAACCTTCAGAGAATATTTCCCAGCAATGTCCAATAATAACAATTGGATTCACAATCCCCTGTAAGAGATAGCAGTTTTGAAATCCTCAACATTAAGCGTGAGTGAAAAAGAGCAGCTCCTTGAAATTTCCACTGATTTTGAATTTTAAAAAAACCTATGAATCTTTGTCATTAATTGGTTTCTGGTTAAGTTTAAATGAGGAGTTACCAGTGTTAGCGAATAAAGCTATTACAGGTTTGGGGCAATTCTATTCTACGTATTTGAGCGAGAAATATTTTCTTCATATGCTTATTCAGAAAAATAAATACAGAAACAGGCTCAGTACTGAAAGCGACTTGAGACTTTATTTATCGTCTGTGGTTCCTGATTTTAAAGCTCTGTTCCATACAAAGCAAGCGCACCCTTCTCACCAAGTCACGTGAAGAGGTGAGTAACAGCAAAAACTTGTAAACAATTTTGAAGCTTGGATTGGCGTAGAATTTTGTGATTATTTCAGTTATGTAAAAACAGCAATTTCCAGTACCAAAAGTGAAATGTGATAAATATTGTGACAGTAAATATAAGAAAATGTTATTACAAAAATTTGACTACTTAATTTCAGTTTTAATTCTTTTTAATAAATTTATAATTATTTGATCTTGTACTTAAGTAGTTTCAGTCTTATTCTATTATAGTTGGTGGGGTATTTCAAAGTACCTACTGGAGCTATAGTAGGTTAATTTAAAGATATTAAACAAATTGATTACGATTAAAAAATTGTATAAAATTAAGTGCGTGGCTATGGATATTTATCAGGGGGTTCGTGCAATTCAGATGTTTGTGAAAGGGGTTCGCGAGTCGAGAAAGTTTGGGAACCACTGCCTTAGACTGAGCATTCGATCAATGAAGCGGGTGTATTAATATTAGCGATAATTTTAAAAATAAAGGGACAAAATAATGATATTTAAGTGGATTTGTTTGACTAATAAACGCAGGAACGCTTGTAAAACTGTATTTGTGAAAGCCTAAGGTTGCCCTCTATCGGGTTAGGTTTAAAGGAAACACTGTAGTGTGGTCCTCAAAGTTACTTCAAGTCGGGAGGGGTTAATGAACCTCTTCTTTGGACCATACATCCCCACACCAGTTGGTGAAAAGGACTATTACCTCTTCCTGCACAACATTGTTTACGCCACTTAACTTTTCATTCGTTCAGTCCCACGCGCGTAACGGGGAATCTTAAAGACACCATACGATGACCCGCTTGGTAACGGTCTTGTTTATCGACCCTTGCTTTAGTCTAATTTTCATAGGATGGGCCTTTTAAAAAGTACAAACATGTTTTTTTAAAGTGGTGAGCATTGATAACATTTTAATAGATTATTATTTATATTTTATAGAAGATGATAACATCTATAAAAATTGACAGATGCATATAACATGACCTGACGTTCTAATGCATGAAAGTGAATCTAGTAAATTGTCTAGCTGTCGGTTAGGACTAAGGTACTTCCATTGGAAATTGGGCTGTACAAGAATTATGTGCATTCCGACACCTTAACTCAATCAGTAGCGTGCCTGTCTACTGATCTAAGGGTCCTGGGTTTGTTTCCTGGAATGGGTGAAAAATGTATCATTGGTGAAATGTGGGTTTACCATTTCACAGTGATGAATTAAAGGTCGGGAAACGGATGCTGTGTCTGTCCTGGGCTTAAGTTAGATTACAAGGCAAATGATGCTAGACAGGTCTAGCAAGCCGCTAGTGGAAAATTATTATATAACTTGAATAAAAAACTGACCCAGGCTACAGGCTGTGATGGAAGTGAAGTAAAGAATGATATGTGTCACAAAGTCACACAGATTCAGACATAACTTGTGTCTATATTCCATTTTGCATGGTGGCTGTATTGGTAGACACTAGACATGCAGACTAAAGGTTAATCTAGTCTAATATGGTCTGTCGATGACGGGAACGTTGGTGGTTAGCTATCTGGGCTGGGGTTTACTGAGGGTGGTTTGTTCCTAAATGGTTTCCACTCTCCCTCAATGCAATATTTGGATACATTACTTCTAAGCTCTAGCTTCCTCGTACCATATCCAGTTGCCTAATTAATAGCGTATAGAAGGGTAGTAAGATGTGATACAGATATTAATCGTATTTGTGAAAGGCTGAGAAGAGAAGAGGGAAGATCAGAACTCTCTCTTTCTCTTACCTTTAACAATGTTGTATAAAAACACTGGTTTGCTGTTATTTTACATGTAGTAGATCTATATGATATAATAATATAGATATGATATAGCTGTAATTTAATTATTTGTAATAGTATATCTATATTTTTAATGTAATGTCTTAAAAAGGGGATAATTAACTTTAATTAAGTATACTCTAAGTTCTATGACAAAAAGAATAGACAGAAAAACTAAATCTAGTATTAGTTTTTTTTTTAGAAGATAAGAGGGTATGTCCAGACCCTAGGAACCACCTTAACCTTTCCTTCTCCCACTATCTTTACGTAAGGTCCTTGGTCCGTAAAGTCCGTAGAAATTATTTGATTTTTTTTTCTTACGAAAGCTATTCAGGATATGAGACGAATCAGAATGGCTCAGTGGTAGAGCATTGGCACTCAATGCCAAAGGTCAAGGGTTAGAATCTTGTGTTCATACTGCCATTTATTACTTTATTGCAGTTTACTATGGACTTTTGATTCGTGGAGGACAGAAAATCTATCGCTCACAAATAACTAGAGGTACTGTACATCGAAACGTGCGTCTGTACTAAATGAAAGGTCCAAATGCAGCAAATCGATTACCACACAGATGCGTCGTGTTGTTCTTAGTTAACCCCAATAAAATTCCTTAAATCTCTTTAGTAATTAATACTAATGACAAATTATTTTATTTTAAAGAAATGAACAAGAAAGTAAAATAATGTAAATTTTGGCCGTAGATTCTGAGCTGTTCACTGACTCATTTTTTGAAGACTTTTATTGGACGGAGTAATATGCTTTAGTGATTAATTAAATATAACGATGGTAATACAATTTTTTTAAAACAAAATAGGCATTTAAAGATTGAAGATGGCTACTATGGCACCTTCTTCCACCCATAAATGGTTTTCCATCTTTTCTCTCCAGATGAATATTGGTATAGTTTCTTATATTCTCTCTGTTGATCTTGTTACTATATAGTTATAATTATAAGCTACTAATTAAAATACATTGGTAGCAATATGAAGTACATAAACAATCCAAGAAGCCAGTAGCGTGGCACGGGTTAGTTTTTCATCAAATTATCGATAATTCAACAGGAACTGTCACTGTCTCCACTGCGCATGCGCGGGTAACCCATCGAACACAAACACGGAAACGTTTCCTAGGTTATTCTCAGTGGGCCACTGATCTATTGTTTTATTAACTCGAGCACTAGCGTGTAGAAGGAATGGGGGGAAAAAATCCATATAAGTTATTTTTAAAGAAATAAGGACTCATTTACCAGAGTTGATGTCTATTTTCGATGTAAAATAGATTATAACATTGAAAGTCATGTCCTTAAAAGTGAGAGATCAGCCGATTCTTTCTTTTAATTATATATCCATATCAATTTATCAAACATAACCTCCTGACACAAGAATAATTGCTGCCGCACACTATTTACGTGTTTTTTTTTGGTAGCGCGTCTTACTATACATCCGGGTTGTTAGCATTTAATCACATTATATAATGGGTCAAGGGTGAACTAGAGTAAATATTCTCAAATTTGCGTGGGACGAGAATGGTAAACTATTTAAGGAAAATAAAACCTTAGTAAACCGCACTGAGAACCCATTCCGACCTCCTTGTCGCTGTAAAACCAGACTAGATTAGTTTAGCATCTAGTACACCGATGTGTATCACAATAGTTGTACGTCAATTATTTAGAAGGATATCACGTGCATTTTATAAACAAATTGTGGTTTGGTACACGATTTACCAACTAACTTAACTAAGTAAAACACATACAAATACTAAAAACCCAGTCCTGTGTGCAAACATTGTGGAATCTATATTATATTATGACTAAACCCTCCATGGTGTGAGCCCTCAGGCAAGCTCCACCGAACGAGCGATGATAGTGCCAACATTTGCGTATAGAGGGTGTCATGCCGTCAGCACAACACGCCCTCTCCTCCGGTAACTAATTTCATATTTCTAAACAGGAGCTGTTACTTCTATATTCAAGTAGCTCCTCATTTGTCCTCATGAGGCTGAGTTTGAACCCGTTACAAATCCATTGTTACTTAAATACATTTATGGAGCGCCGAGGATCGAACCCCGGGACTTCTGGATCTGTAGCTAGGAACACTGAGCAATAGAACACAGAGGTGTTCTATGATTTAACACTAATTCTAATTATGTTGGGCAGCACCTGGGCTAAAATAAGGACTTTAGAGTTGTGATAAAACTCTGGACACTCGTAAAGGGTTAATTCTAAGTTGACAGATTCTACAAGCCATATCTTACATACCACTATTATATATTTTTCTAATAAACCCTTAATAGGAGTGTAAATACTGCATACATATTTTTCTTGTCTACTTGCAAATGAAGAATGTATTTAATCTATACCGGGAGTTCATTTGAAAGCTTTCCGTGCCGGCGACTCAGAAACTTGTGAGGCTCATTTATCGTGATAGCTTTTACTTTAAAAAAGCTTAAAACCACCATTTTGAAAATGGCACAACGTGATCTACAGACATATGTAATAAAAAAAGGAAGTCTCATTTAAAAAAATCAACGTGACCTTAAGATGGAATGAAAGGGGACGCAAGGAAAAGCCAGTGTTTTTGCGGTTTTTATGGAAAAACTTATTTTTAGCCTAAATAAATAAAAAATAGCTCCAGTACAAACATAGAATTTAATTTTCTTCTCGTGGTGACGTCAAAACTTCTTGGCTATTTGTCAAGGGTGTTCTGGAATTTAATGACAACTCTTTCTCTAAATTTAAAAAGTTTGTTAGATAATGCTGCTATGCTCATGGCCGATATTGAAGAACTGTTGATGTCAACATGTGAAGAAAATTAAACTCTATGTCTTTACTGGGGCAATATTCTATTTATTTTGACAAGAAAAAGAAGTTTTACCATAAAAACTGCAAAAACACTGGCCTTTTTCGCTTCCCCTTCCATTCCACTTTAACGTCACCTTAGCAACGTCACCCAAGGTCATACCGGCCTTACCACCTTACTTCCCCCTTAGAACCAAATAACCTTTGTTTAAAACATTTGTTCTGGAATGCGTTGTTTTCGAGATATTTTGTTTAAAGTTTTCAAATGAACACCCGGTATAATAATTAGTAACTAAATATTATTATCAGTATTTTTTATTGTCAAATTATTTGCTATCTACATCATGTTTATATATGAATATTATATATATATATATAGTATTTAAAAGACATTTGAATGTGTGTGATATGATTGCGTTTTATAATTATTTCTCTTCTCTCTCCTTTATTTAGTTCTGTTTTTTTAATTTGTTTTATTTTGATATGTCCATAAATGTACAATTATATGTGAAGAGCTATGTGGTAAATATTTATTATTATTATTTACACACATTATAAATTAGTTTTTAATAATAATATTAATGACCTATAAAAATGAATTTTAACATTTATTACTTAGGGGCTAAATTAAGAAAACACGCTGGATTTATCTTAGCTCAAATAAATACATTATTATTACTATTACTATTATTATTATTATTATTATTATTATTATTATTATCACCGCCTCTTACTACGCGTTTGGTTTTACGCAGTTACGCTAATTTCTAATGGTAGGGTGATTGTGAGATGAAATGGAGGCCTGGCATTCAACACATTCACAAGCTGTGATTAATACACGTCTTGTCAGAGTTGAAGGAAGGGTTTGGCAATCAGATAAATCTGTGTCGGGACCGAGGATTGAGCCCCGGACCCCCAGCACAGAAGTCTGACATCTTACCTCTAGACTTCCAGGTCACCCAATTCCTGGCATAGCTGAGGAATATACCAGTGGTGAAATTTGGGCTTCCCCCCTTCAAAGTATTGAGTTTATGGCTCGGGGTCTCGGTGATGTGTCTGTTTTGGAATTAAGTATGTTTGTAGGTCGTGTGATGATAATGTTAGTTGATTCATAAAGTAGGCTATACGTTAAATACTTCTAATAAAAAAACAGATACTGTGTGTATTTGTCTATGAGAATAAATGTTTAACAGCTGTAGTTTGATTCCCACTTGTTTTGGATGAACAATAATAGAATTACCTAATCGTAACGATAAAACACAAAATTTTATGTTTTGATAATTAAAATTTAGCTCAGTCTGTGTTATCCACATATTTAAATTAATTAAATAAGGAAGATTTTTTTTAGAAAAAGTACAGGCATTTTCCTGGAGGGAGAGTGGAAATCTAATAAGAGAAAATAAATCTCATTGCACTCAGCCGTAATTTGAACTTTGTCATTTCAAATCCCTTACAAATCATACCAGACGAGACTGACGCGTCAATCCGGGTGGTAGCATAGTTGTAGTCCACAAACCGAACAAATAAGTTTGTCTCAACGTTCCCGCCCTGCCTATTCAAGACTTCGTTCTGTATAAATCAGGTACGGTATATTTCGTGTCCTGTATAAAATCGGGCAAGCGTGAGTCAAATAATGTTGCCGGAAGTTCACCGAACTTCTCTAAACTAGCTACCAAATTTCCGGTATGGCCAGGCTACATAGAAAACCTTTCAAAACATTGTCTGCAGGTTCTTCCTTTATTCGTGTTGGGATAGTTTAAAAGATAATATCATACAAACTTTTCGCTGGTGTTGGGAGTTTGTTAAACTGCTGAGGGGTGGAGGGAACAGAAGACAGATTTAAAAGGGTGAATCTTAATTAAATTGTGAAAACCACCCTTTGTAATATTTCAACTTTATTGGGCTTTCGTAGTAGATTTCATTAGGGTCTTGGTTTGTCTTATAAGCTCTCCATATTACCCTAACGTAAGTAGGCTATTAAACTCAATAAACTTTGTTTTGAAAATTATTCAAGCTTTGCGCTTTTTTTCCTATCACTTATTATTCTTATTCTGATTACGTTTTCTTATGAGATAAAGTTTTAATTAGAGTCGTTTGAACCTGAAATTTCAATAGATTTTTTTAAGTTATTTTATTTGCAATACATTTATGACTACATTTTCTCTGTAAATTTTTAAAAAATGTTGTTTATTTGAGCTTATATTTTTTTAACAATCTCCACATCCTTCAAGCCTACACATTCCCATACAGGCAATCTATGAATTTACACTGAAGATATACGGATGAAGAAGTGGAATTTTAGATGAATTGTGCCCGTATTTATGTAGAGAGAGAGAGAGAGTGGGAAAACTTGTTTGAACAAACAACTCAGTACACCCGATCGGTATTCTAAGTTCAACTTTCCTGTAACCAGAAAACCACACTAGATGAGACTGACGCCTTTGTCCACATGACTGTCAGTGCACGCATTTTTAAACATTTTAAGAATTTTTCCATCCAAGTAGTATTAAGATTTAAAATGTAAACGTGTGTTATTCTAAAGCCTTCACTTAGACTTTAGTACACGGGTTACCAAAATGTATCCTTAGCTCCTCTTGTGAAAGGCTGACGGCAGTTATTATGTTTTACAATATGTATAATATATATTATTATTATTATTATTATTATTATTAGCACCGCGTCTTACTACCCGTTCGGGTTATACGCACTTACGCTAATGTATAATGGTAGGGTGATTGTGAGATGAAATGAAGGACCTACAGTTTAACGTGGAATCCGAACCACGGTGGAGGCCTGGCATTCCCCACATTCACAAGATGTCTTGTCAGAGGTGAAGGAAGGGCTTGGTAATCAGATAAATCTGTGCCGGGACCGAGGATTGAACCCCGGCCGCCAGCATAGAAGTCTGACACCTTACCCCTAGACCGCCAGGTCACCTATAATATATAGCACCGTGTATTAATACTTGTTAAGGTTATATGCAAATATATATTATGCAGTAGTCCGGATAGGTAATATGGATATTTGTAGGTGTTTGGATTATACAATGAAGAGTTTATTTGTTTCTCTATTTGAAGAAAATAAAATTGTTGCCCGGGGTAGCCACGTAATACTATACTATTTAAAAATTCAACTAGTCCTTAAGCGGTACATTGGTTGGATAATTTTCGCCATCCCTGAATTGAGTCAAGGTGTTTTAATAAATATGGCAGCTTAGAGGAACTACACTCACAAAAGCATGGGAAATAATTAAGTAAAAATTACATCTGTAAAACCACTACTAGTTCATCCAGCCGGGGTTCGATCCTCGTTATATCCATAAAAAAAATCCAGTGCAAAAGGAGACTAATGCCAAAGACCTCTCGGCCACTGATCTGAGCTGTACACATAGTCATGCTATAATATCGTCACGCAAAAGTTCCAACTTCCTACTACACAGACAGTTTGACCGACATAACACAATTTAACAGAAAATATTGTAATAACTGTTTTTATTACCCACATCGGTGGTCGCATGATCTAACGTGTTCGTTGGACTGGTCTACCGGTAACGGAGAGCTCGATATTCGAATCCAGGTTGAGTGTGAGGAAAGGGTATTTTACTAAATAGCTTTCCATTCTCCCTACACGCAAATGAGAGTACATTTATTTTAAAACCATACCTTTCAATTACTGATTCTATCAGTGTAATTAATGTATGCTTAAAACCCGAACGAATACTAAGACGCGGTGAAGTAAATATTAATAAATGATATCAGTTGAGGGTATTGAACTTTCCAGGGAAAAACTCATTTCTGTTCTCATTGTGTTGTTGTAACGTTCTGTTCTTTAATAACACAGCATATTAAATCCACCATTCTACTGTGCTTGGTTGTTGAAGAACAAGAAGACATTAATTTGAGTTGATGTATATCAACTGAAAGAGGAAACAACAATAATTGATATTCTTCCTGAAAATTACAGTACTTTTAGAATAAAGACGTATTTTATTTTATATGAACCTTTCTTTAATGTTGATTTATTTTGATGTGCTGTATTGAAAAAACCTTCATCTTACAAAACATCAATATTTTTGTTACGAAAGTAATGGTCAATTTAATATTTTTTATTACTTTGTAAGACCATATAATATTTTATGTATACAATTTCCACGTAAATAAATACAGGTGGTCATTATTTAGACTTGCCTTTCACACACACACGCACACGCACACGCACACACACACACACACACATACATACATACATACATACATACATACATACATATCTTACGGTAAATATGCTTGCTTGTAACTTAATAACTAGTAAATCGATTGAGTAGATTTTTTAAAAATGTATGTATAATTCTTCCGGAGTGGTTTTAAGCTGTTGATCAACGGATCTGAGCAGTGACGTTAAACCAACACAATTTGATGTTTTTCACATATAAAGGAGAGTTTATGTACAATATGAGTGTTTGCTTGTAACTAGATAACTGCCCCATAAATTTGGATGAATCTTCTATTATATTATATAAAAAGGCTTTAAACTATTGTTAAATGAGCCATGACAAGGTGATGCAAAATCCAATCAAATGTATGGGTTTCCAAGTTTCTGTCTTACACCACGTGAACAAAGATTTTTTTTCTATGAATTTAATGGACTATTTAATAATTGTTATATTTATAACTTGATCATTAAGGTAAAATATATGAACATTGAAACCTTAAACCACTTGATCTTTGGTCTAGGTATCTCTGGGATAAGGAAAGCTTTAAATCTTAAGATCTTATATCTTCCCTAAGGGTTTAGACCACGACACCACAGTATAGTTCAATTTTCACAAGAAAAGCCTGATAAAAAAATACAAACATCTTATTTTGCGTCCAACACTGATAGTATTTATTATTATTAGTTTTTTAATCATCCATCAGTGTGTATCGTTATTTGGCTATTATCGTTTATTTTATTTTGTCATTATACGGGCATGTATGGTATTTGTGTACTTTTCAGTGCTGACCTGTCATAGATCTCACGACTGTTGGCCAGCACTATAATAGATTAAATTGAAATTACTATTATTACTGGTCCTGACACTTTTGATCAAAAGCGACAGCTGCAGATACATATGAATACGTGAAAGTAGATTTATTAGCTACTGAAGCTGCAAGATTAGGTTCTTCCTATGAAAATTGTACTGTAGCTACTGTGCATACTATCACATAATATAAAGCTAAAGGGTATTTCACACCTAATATGATGTGATACGTCACGTCAACGCAACCCAACCGATATCTACAAATTCTAATATTCACGTGAGAGTACGTTGCGTGCAGGCATAGTTGATAGCCATGCGTTGCATCTCTTACTGTCATATACAGTCTGATTTTAACACTAAGGAACGTTTTTTTGATGGTTATAAAAGTTAATGAAACAATTCTATTTATATATTTACGTCATCATGCGATCTGAAACTGTCATCTATAAAATGCTACTACTAATAAAGTGAAATATCATCTCTGATCATAGGGTTGAAACTACGGACCCACATCCCCCATGACTGGGCATGGGGTGGGGGTGGATTTCGAAAAAAAGGGGTTGGGGGGTGCAGAAGGTTTGAAGAGGTGTTTAGGGGTAAAATGTTAAGATGGTTTTTAGAGGACTTAGGTTTTAGAAAACAGATGAAGAAAGATAAAAGGGACAATACAGTTTTATCTTATTGAGGACGGGATGCATAGTAGACCTTCAGCGTTTTACCCAAACTATTGTTTAAGGCGAAATCTACGTTTTTCAATCAGCCCTTTGTTTCAGAAATCCTGCGCATTCTGTGATTTTATTTTTGAGCTAATGTTCATATACACATGGGACCAGGCGCCTAGGGGGTGCAAGGGCGCAATGTTTTAAGCATCGTAGGGTGCAACCAAACCAACCACTGGTTGATCGCAAAAAAAAAATGTTTTTTTTTCTTAATGTTCCTTCCCACTATAACTGAATAATGATAGATGTGCTCACACCGAATATGTTCAATTGAAGTGCGTTCATTACGTCTTTCATCAAGTACTCTCTGGATTAATAGGCCTACTGCACTGCACAACTTTCTTACTACCCATCCGAGTAGTATGTATACTTACACTAATGAGTGAGGATTTGAGAGGAAATGTACTCTCCTTTGCGTGGAAGGAGATTGATTATTTATAAAATATCAGCTCAGTACATCCAGCCAAGACTTGAGTCACGATTTTTTTTTTGATCGACATGGTGTGAGCCCTCGAGTGACCTATACCACCGTTAGCGATGATAGTACCAACATCTGTAGATAAAGGGTGTTATGTTTTCAGCATAACAAAACTTTCAGCCGTTAATCTCAGTTTTATAGACTGGAGCTGCTACTTATTTATTCAAGTAGCTCCTCATTTGTCCTCATGAGGCTAAGTCAGACCCCATCCCAGACCTACTATTCCACAGGAAAATTCTAAAATTGTTGGAGGTCGAACCGGGGACTTCTGTACATACATCCAGGACTCCACCCACTAGATCACAGAGGTGGTTAAAAAATTAAATATAAATTATATTTTAAATGTACACTCTTTTTTATATTGAAAGGTCTTATTTATACTACGGCCCTAACGTTTAAGATATACCCTTATGGAAACAAGTAAGTGTGTACAGTACCTACTTGGATATATTACGTTGAATGTCCAAAGCGACATGTGCAGATGTTTTAATAAACAAAGACAAATCAAGAGGGGGAAGGGGTGGGAGAGGTTGTAAAATATTAATGGGTGCCGTGCTGAGGAAGTCAGTCATTATCAATGAAGCCTACATGTAACACGTGTGGTGTTTTTATTCTATTTAAGTCTACAATGCTCACTCGTTTTATTATTACATCAATAGTGTCACTCCCACATACAGTTTCCAATTTGTTCCTAGGTTTACAAGGTTCTTTTGTTAACTATTTACATTTATAAGCATTTAATACCAGAGAATGTATTGACTACTAGCGACCTTATGTAATTCAGAAGAACAGAAGCAATAGGGAGAATTTAAGGAAAAACACCAACATCTTAAAATGGGTTTAAAAAGTAGTTTCACCCGATTCGTTGCCCGCATGGTCTAGGGAAATACTCTCGCAACAGGCCAGACTGTCAATGACGGGGAAATCGCGGTTCGATCCCGGTCAGGTGAGTTGAGGGTGTTTTTTCTAAATTGTATCAGTGAGGCTGTTGAGAAACGTGACGACTTAAATGATTGTTTTAGTCATTCAAATATCAAAATAAATATTTTAAATTAAAATTTGCTGTTTTTTCTTATTTAAGATTTTTTTTTGTTTATGTATTTTTTTAAGTGAAATATTGTAGGCCTTAAAATGTTCATAGGCCCTAGGCACTGGGCCTAGTTGGCTTAATGGATAAAGCAGCCATGCCCAACTTACCCAAATAATTTTATTTTGTTTATGATTCTTTCACATTCAAGTGAAAAGGTGAATTCTGACACGTCACATCTGCATTATGTTTGACTCCTCAGAGGGCTATGTCTCGCCGTGAGAATATTTCTTGTTCTGTGAGACGTAATCTTTGGACCGGAGTAATTATCGTGTGACACGTGCTCCTGTAAAACACACACACACTTACCGCTACACTGCCTCGCTGCGAGTAACAGGATAAATTCTTGGCTGTACAGTCACGTGAGGATATAAACTACACACCTACCACTATACTGGTCCGCTTCGTGTAACAGGATTAATTCTTGGTTGTACAGTCACGTGAGGATATAAACTACACACCTACCACTATACTGGTCCGCTTCGTGTAACAGGATTAATTCTTGGTTGTACAGTCACGTGAGGATATAAACTACACACTTACCACTATACTGGTTCGCTTCGTGTAACAGGATTAATTCTTGGCTGTACAGTCACGTGAGGATATAAACTACACACCTACCACTATACTGGTCCGCTTCGTGTAACAGGATTAATTCTTGGTTGTACAGTCACGTGAGGATATAAACTACACACTTACCACTATACTGGTTCGCTTCGTGTAACAGGATTAATTCTTGGCTGTACAGTCACGTGAGGATATAAACTACACACCTACCACTATACTGGTCCGCTTCGTGTAACAGGATTAATTCTTGGTTGTACAGTCACGTGAGGATATAAACTACACACTTACCACTATACTGGTTCGCTTCGTGTAACAGGATTAATTCTTGGCTGTACAGTCACGTGAGGATATAAACTACACACCTACCACTATACTGGTCCGCTTCGTGTAACAGGATTAATTCTTGGTTGTACAGTCACGTGAGGATATAAACTACACACTTACCACTATACTGGTTCGCTTCGTGTAACAGGATTAATTCTTGGCTGTACAGTCACGTGAGGATATAAACTACACACCTACCACTATACTGGTCCGCTTCGTGTAACAGGATTAATTCTTGGTTGTACAGTCACGTGAGGATATAAACTACACACTTACCACTATACTGGTTCGCTTCGTGTAACAGGATTAATTCTTGGTTGTACAGTCACGTGAGGATATAAATTACACACCTACCACTATACTGGTTCGCTTCATGTAACAGGATTAATTCTTGGTTGTACAGTCACGTGAGGATATAAATTACACACAGCTACAAATATATCACCCTTGGGGCGTCGGGCCATAAACATTACTTACATCCTTTCAATAATGGTGAAAAATGCAATCAGCTTGGTTAAGTGTTGAAGGGGAAATGTATCTATCCTAGGTTAAGATCATTTGTAAGTCACGTACTAATGTAAGACTGTTTTAAAAACCGTATTTAAAATATTCCCATAAAGATATTTTTAGTTAACAGGTAGGAATAATTGTATATTCCACTTGGAAGCTCAATGTCTTAGTCCCAAACTGGTGCATGACTATTTTTCACCATAACAAGGTAATTTCTCATCGTCACTTTATGCGAACGTTTGTCCGTTTCCTAAAAAATTAGTCCCTCCCTGTTTCCGTATATAATATATATTATTTAAATAGCCAGCTTAAGTGTCAAGCAGAAGTAATGGCGACTTTAAGGCGGCAAAGCTGAAGTTCGATGTTAATAGGAAGAGCGTTTTAGAAAATGAAACATATTTTAATGCGGTCAGCATTGATATTATATTACTATACTATTGGTATTATTTTATAGTTATTGATATTATTTATCAAAGGTGACAGCTGCAGATTACATGATTTGAGGTATGCTTACGTGAAAGTAGATTTAATAGCTTTTATAACTGTCAGAAGGCTCTTCCGAAGAAAGTTTGACTGTGTGTGGTTTGACAATCGTATTTTATTCACCTCCTTCAGGATATTTGCGAACGAAAAGTTATAACTCACGCCAGTGGTCGCATGGTGTTAGGCACCGGGCTCATAAAAGATTAGATTGCCAGTGACCGAAAGGTTGAGGTTTGAGTCTCGTTGGGGATGGTTTTACACCCATGACTTATAGATGTAGGTTTCCCAATCTCCTCTTTAACCTAATACGGTTGCATTTCCGTTAATTACCCTCATTCCTACCACTTAGAGTAAGCCGTAAAAGAAAAAGCTTTGTTTTAAAAACTAAAAAGTGTGAACTTATAGTTGAATGGAAATTTATATAAATATCCAAATTTAATTTATTTTGCTTTACAAATTTCCGTCAACACGTTATATTATACCTACATAGTAGCAGAGGAAAATAAGCTAAACACTATTTTCGCGACATTCGTCGTGAACTAAAGTAGCTATACTTAGCCTAATATATTTACCCTAATGAGGTATATACACTTTAAAAGAGAATTTCTTTTACATAACTTTAAAGAACACAATGGAAAACAGCTCCAACAGAAGTGGTGTGGTTCGAAATGACACACATCATCATACACTTGGCATTGGCTGTGAGTGAGTTGCCTGGAGCACAATGAGCTAAGTCCTTGACCCTATGTCTTACAATAATTTGATTATCATGACTATCACTTTGTGCGATGGTATATTTTCATAACATATACTCGTATAGTATGTAGTAAAAGTAAAAAGTTCGTTGATAAAGTGCTCGACAACAAAGCTAAAATTTTGCCTTTCAATAATAGTACACTGAACAGATTATTACATTCGCCCTTTATTTTCCAAATTATAAGCACCTCTTTACCGTTTGGGTGTATGTAGGAAAATAAATATATGGGCCATTTACAAACATTTATAATTTACAGGCTGATTCAAAAAATTATAGATGAACTAATCAATTTAATTAAACTTTCAATTACCTTTTATTTTCACCATTATGAGTATATAACAACACTCATATGTTTAATGTATAAAAGTGAAAGAAGTCACTCGCTCATATCTAAATCTACAATTCCATAAATAGCTAGAAAACTTAAATATAGCGCAGTTATACATTAGAGGTTACCTAGAAAAACTATGCAAAACTAATGTGTAATTTAAAAATGGGGCTACAGGAAATGGGAGGCTTATAAAATATACCTTTCAGGGGCGGTAGGAAATTGAAATTTGGTGCGCAGGTCCACCCTAGAGAACCAGGTTAGCAAGAAAATTTGAAATTTCTAAGTGAAATTTGGTCAAATGGGGAGGAGGGGTTAAAATTTTCAAAACTAATAAAAACAGCGTCTATATGTGGTAAAATACAGACATTTGGCAGGAAAGTAAAGAGCACGATTCAGATAACCATAAAAATATGAAAACATGAAATTTTTAAATGGAACTTTCGGAAATTAGGGGTGGGAAGTATGAATAAAAAACTTTTTAGCGAGATATAAGTAATTAATTTTGACAGGAATGTAATAGGAACCCATTAAATAACAAAATTTGTACCAATTTAATTTAAAAATGAGGGTTGGTGAACTGGAGGAGATGGGTTTTGAAATTTTCAAAAATATTAAAAAAAAAAACACTTCTCATCGGTATAAAAGATCGACATTGGTCAGGCAGGTATTTAAGAACAACTCCAAACAGTCTGAATAATTTTAAATTTCAAAATAAGAACTGGGGAATGAAGTGGAAGGGCTCTCAAAAATATCCACAGTTAATAGAAACAAAACCTTTCCAGTATAGTATTAAATTGAAATATTTGCAACCCTCTAGAGGGACAGCCCCAAGTAATCAAAATAATTTGACCCTTTTAAATTTAAAACCACGTATAGGTGCAATTGGAGTGGGGGTTAAAGGGCTTATGAAGATATCCAAAATCTATTGAAAGAACGACACTTTTTGGTATGTAATAAAACTGAAATTTGACAGGAAGATAGAGTAACTACACTATTAACTAGAATTTGGTATGAAAGTTTTTAAATTTGAAAATTAAGGTTAGTATGAGAGCCTAGATTTAAAAAAATGAATTTAAATAAACACTTCCTGGTGTAGTGGAAAATTTAACCTTGGCAGGTAAGTAGAGGAATCTTCCCGGATTGCCAAATGACTCCTGAACATATGTAATATCAAAATAAAAGACTGGAGAGTACAAAAGCTTAAAATTTATACAACTAATATAAAACATTACTTCAGGGTTTGGTTGAAAAGGGAAATTTTGCAGGCACGTAAAGGAGCCATATCAGATAGAAAAAAATCTTGAAATTTCAAAATGGAAATGTAGGAAATGAAAATGGCGAAGCAGTTTTAAATGTTTGCCAAATTATTAGAAAATATACTTTTCAGTTTGTAAAAAAAAATCCAGATGAGTATAAAAGTCGAATAATTTAAATTTCAAAACATGGGTCAGGGGAATGGGAGGATTCAAAATTTCCTAAGCTAATAAAAGAAATAACTTCTCGATGTGGTAGGAAATTAAACATTTTTAATATCAAGAAAAAAAAACTAAAATTTATCTTAAAGATAATTAAGATTACATAGCTAAATATAGATGGGCAAACTACCACTACCTAATAACGACAAAACCTTTAAAATAATAAATTTCTGGTGACATATCTCGGTGAGCTGTGATACTTTTTGGGAAAACATGATGCCCATTCTTTAACATGTCGCTTCAACCAGAGTTAAATATTTAATTTAACTCTTTGATGAACTGTGATGCTATTTTTACTATTATGTTATTGTAACAATGTATATATTATTTCATTTCACTTTTCTTAAAATAGTGCTTGGGCAAATATGATGTTGTCAATGGTTTGCGTTCGCTTATGCACTCAGTGCCCAGACTCAAAAACCCAATACAATGCGAGTCAAATGACTGTTTGGTCAACGGTTCGGGTATCAGCAGCACTGATGATCTGTGTATTATTATATTTTTATTTTCACTATCACAAGTTATTTAAGTGTTGAATAATGTGTGCTGAAACACTTCTCGTTCGTTGGATATTTGTGAATAATAATAATATGCTATCAGTAGATTCTGCTATTCCATGATTTACTTATGAATGTATAGTACATTTGGAATACGTTTTATAAAAATAGTTTTTTGTGTCAACATTGATAAGATTTACTATATGATTAGAATTATTTTATAAGTATTTATTATATATACATATATGTATATATATAATGAGCAGCAGATAACCTCACTTGACGTATGAATACTTGAAAGTAGATATAGGTACCTTTTTTTAGCTGTCATATTTGTCCATTCGTAATTAAATTGGGGTATGCAAAGAAAGGTCAGTCATTCTCCTTATCTCAATCGGTAAAGTGTCTTCCTATTTAGATAAGGATTCCAGGATCTTTTCTTGGCACAGACGAATAGTGTTTCATTTATTAACTCAGGGGCCCTCATTCATTGTGATAAATTAACGCCTCGGGGACCAATTGCTGTATATTGGCTCAGTGGGGACAAGTATATAACACGCACAATTAAATAACTACTAACAAAAAAATTAAATAATCCCGTGATGGTTTCGTGGATTGTCTCTAAGTATACTTTACTGATTATAGACCCTATTGGAAAAAACTTACCCCTAAATAATTTCAAATCTGTTCTTTAAATAGAATGCACATACATTCACTCACAGCATCATTATTGTGTATGTGGTTGATTAAACGGATGGTCACCAGTACAGTCCCCCCAAGCCTGGCATCAACTGGTAACAACTTACAAACTACCACTGACATAATCACTGAACCTAGTATGCGATACGTATTCTCAACACCTTTAGAAGCGCCCGCCGAGCATACGCCCGTTTAGACGTTTCAACCCAACCTCTCTGCTCGGCTAGTCATGCCACAAGTAGAAATTACAAAAGTAGATGGTATTTCTGCTTTGGATTAATCGGAACGCTCATCTATCGAATAGATCAAAAAGTGGTTCACACTTCAGATTTTGGCCCAGTTTCATGGTTAGAAACGGGCCCATTCCAAGGTAGATGTTGTCCGGTGTTTAGTAGGTATGGCGCCGCACTTGGGGTGCGCCAAGTATGTCTATAACACCAGCCCTTTTTTATTTCCACATTTTAGGCAGTTAATGAAGGCAGTACCATCTAAATAGGTCTTAAGATACTCAGATTGTTGACATACCGGTATGCAATCCATCTTAAGATGTGAACCCGAAGGTGCGAATTAATCTTAACTTTGAAAATATAAACCAGAAATATCAAGCTTATTATTTTAGTAGTTTTTCCGTGCTCCGCTTATTATTTATCCATTCGGGTTATCCAAATATTTTCATCAAATTAGAAAATGGGGAATAATTTAAAATAAGTTTATTCACAATTCTGTGGAAGAAGAGTGAGAAAAATATTTTGAGAAAAACACCTTTATACCCCGACTGGGTGTCGAATCCCCACCTCCTCGTCAACAGTAAAAAAACACACACAGACTGATGACGTATTTGACTGCGGGCAAGTTGTTTATTATTATTACTATTATTATGGTGGCACGTGTCAACACAAAGATAGTTAAAGCTTAACTCGTGGGTGAATACGCGAGGGGAGGTAATTTAAGAGATCCGCACAGGTTTTTGATCTATGTATACAAAAAAGTTAATGTGGAAGAGCCAGACAACCGTAGTTTAATTGGTGTGTATTGAGTCCCGCCCTTTACACCCAGATCCAAACAAATACTTCCTGGGCAATATATGTTATGTGAATGCTCCTCTAATGTGAAATCATAAATATCAAGTTTATTGATCTTCTACATGAGCACTAACATGACTAGCTGCACTCTCCTGTTTTGTTTGGTTGATGTAGTTAATTAGGATCCAACCCACGGCTTGCAACCCTTTTTATTAGAGCCCACCAATCTCAGCGTGTTTTTTTTTAAATAAATGTTATAACTTCCATCTGCATCATCGAAAAATTTGTGGCACACAAGATAAAAGGGATCAGTAATCTTTATAAACATTTTAGAATATTCATAGTTAGTCGTCATACTCTGGCGGAAAATGGCCTAAGTCATCACATTTCTTCCTTGTCCAAATTACAGTTTTTTTTAAACAAAGCCGAGCGACAGTTCAAACGTTTGTGATTTTTGTGACAATTTACAGCCCAAGACAATTTTCTAGATCACCAACAATTTTTTTATGACATCGGGAACCAATTTACGTACATTTTATACTTGATTGTACTTGTTCTTAGTAGTACATATTAATAAAAGTGTAACTGGTTTTTACGAATATTATTATTATTCTTATTATTATTATTAGCACCGCGTCTTACTACCCGTTCGGGTTATACGCACTTACGCTAATGTGTAAT
>CABFOV010000286.1:0-11272 GCA_902141375.1 Timema poppense
ATTTATTAACAAATATGCAATATGTCACTATTTTTCTTATCTTACTGACGAATATTTTAAACCAAGAGTTAGGAATGCGTCAGTAAATATCTTGAATGCTTATCTCATCACAAAGTTTAACAATGCAGTATTAATACCGTCAAACCAAAGACTTTTGAATTCTAGGCGAGTTTCGAAGTTTACAACCTTAATTTAAAGCGGAAAGTTTTGATTTGCAGGAGATTAAACGCATTATTTCACAAAGGGGTTAACGTGCCATAACTTGACCCCATATTGCAGGGAGTATGTCCGATCCAGAAAAAGCTGGCAAAGAAGAAAACGTGAGATCAATAGATGCCGCGCATGGTCCTATGTATCATGACGTCACATTAATCGTTCCCGTCAGCCCGCACCGCATGTAGAATGCGGTAGTGTGGGCAGTTTTCAGTTTACAACCATTTTGCAAGTATTCATCAATTCAATCCCGTGTAGTGTCTTAAATAGAAAACAATAGCCACATATTTTATACATTTTAGATCGTACGTTTTTCGTTGTCGTGTAGTTCCAGTAATTTGATGTGACGTTTCGTAGGAAACCTTTTCAGTCAGCTGTTCTCGGCTGGGACTACCTCTGCATATTGAAAATGGAAGCCATCTTGGTTTTAGATTGTCAATAGTCTTCATGGGTTCTTTAACGCGTCATTTCAGTCATTTATGCACGGTTTTAAGTTCCAATTTATTATAAATTTTAGTGTGGCGAGTTAATAAGCTTTTAACAAAATGTCCGGTGAACCACGAGAACGGGAAATTGCTGCAGAAGACAGCATTCGTGTCGTGTGTCGTTTCAGGCCGCTAAACGATTCTGAAGAAAGGGCAGGATCAAAATTCATTTGTAAATTTCCGTCTGGTCAAGAAGAAAATTGTATATCTATTGGAGTAAGTACTATTTTTGAAGCATAATTTATTTAAATCTGTACTTTTTGAAGGTAAATTGGCATGCAATAATCCATAATTGTAGTTTATTTTTGGCCGTGACTGCATTTTGAAAAGGAGGGTTTACCGATTAGTCAGAAATTTAAAGTACTACATACCTTATTTCTAGTTATATTTTTAGTTCCAGTACCATTTAAATAATGTTTATCAGTTTTTTAAATGTTGTGTTTAGTGTAAATAGGTCGCTCATTGCAGGTACTGGACGGATGACGTCTATATTATTTACAAAGTGACAGGGTGTTTAAGAAACAAAGCATTCATTAACAATGGTACCATATGTCAAAAAGCGGAAAAACCTCTATTTCATCGCTATTGTTAATTCCATTTGTACTAAATGAATCTATTAAATATTTTCAAATTAGATTGTCCATTGGAAATTCATAATAATATTTTTTAATTTGTTTTCTATTCGCATAATCCTTTATGAATAATAGGATTAAGTTAGTATGTAGAATGATTGGCCGTTTTTTTTAACACACTTTTGACTAGTTCCTTTTTATTTGCATCCAAAAATTAAATTATGGTATGCATGTAGATATTGTGGGTCCTAGGATGCTTATGCTGAATGTCAGAAAAATGTTTTTTTATATAACACAAAACTGCCAAAAGGCATTATTATTCATTATAAATAAACCAAGATTTGGAACATGACAATATCAAGATTGTTGGTTTTCTATACTCCATTCGCGGTAGGAATTACTCTCTGAAAGGTCTTTTTTCCTACCAATATCCTACTATATAATAGATTTCTGATAGTGAAAAAGGCCTTTCAGAAAACAATTCCTACCGTGAATGGTGAACGGACTTTTTACTCAGGCCTATAAGACAGACTTGTCCATACTGCAGGTTCTATTAAACGATAACATTTTCTAAAAAAATATCAGAATTAAAATTAATGACACTACTGGTAGGTACTTTAAATCAGTTTTAACACCTAAACCTTTTTACTGTCTACATGGAATACTTTTTTTTTTCTGTAACAAACCAAATTCTTTCATGGTTGTAGAGAAAATTTAATTTGTTCGAGGGTAGGGGTTCAAAATAGTAAATTTACAACATTATGTTAAAAGACTCGTTTTTAAACCCTAAGAAACAAGGATATTCTATTTTATACTAGTTGGGTAATTTGCGTGATAGAGGAGGTAGGTGGCAAGTAATAAAAAAGTTTTTAGGGACTTTATACCCTTCTCTCCTCCCAGTTAATGTTAGAAAACTGGATGCTCCTAGAAGCTATTGTAGTCGGCCTCGTTTGGAGAGTTTTTGAAAATTATACTTTTTTAACAGCTCTTTAGTATAGTCCCCCCCAACCTCCATTTTTTTTATTTGGATACACCTAGAGGCAATTTGGAATAGTCCTTTTTCAGTAAATTTTTGGAAATTTTGATGCTTCTTAAAGCTATTTTAAGAATTGCTCACCAGAATTTTTTTATAAATTCGATTCTTTAGAATCTACCTATTTGAAAAACGCCTCACCCCGATTTAAAAATTAAATAAATTGGAGTGCCCTAGAAGCTATTTAAGTTAGGTAGGTAGTGTTCTTTGTCTTTTTTTCCCTCCATAATTAGACGCCACTAGAAGCTATTGGAAGTGGCCTTCCTCTGACACATTTTTGGGAATTGAATGCTGTTAGAAGCTAATTGGACTGGTTCTCGCTTCGATTAAAAAAATATTATAGGCATATGCATATGGAAGCTATTTGGAGTGGCCCCTTACGGGTATTTATTTTAAAAATTGAACGCCTCTAGAAGCCATTTAGAGTAATATTTGCCTGGAAATTTATTGAAAATTGAATACCTTTAGAAGCTATTTGTAATAGCCCTTCTCTGGTAAATTTTTGAAAAGTGAATAACTTCATACTTTACCTCTAAGTTGTTTGAAGTTTAATACAAGGCCATCTTTAAGTTTCATATTAAAAACTTTAAAAAATCTTAGGAAAGGGGGGTAAGCGGGGCATGAATTCTTGCGTAATGTAGGCTAACTTATATAAGTAGGCACAGTACTGGTAATTTTTCTTTTTGTATTGTCTAAAGACTTCTTGGACATTCTATTTAATTTACACGAAACAAATTCTCAAACTTTACAAATCAATACTCTAAAACACTCAAGACATAATAAAGTTAAAGGAATAGATTACTGCATGTACTATACAGTAAGGGCAACTTAGAATACAAGCATACACTGAGACACTTGATTTACAACGTGTTTTTTTTAATTTCCATTTATTTTAAAAATCCATCCCATCTGAACATAATTTAACCTTCTATCCATCAACCTCCCTACCACAGGCAAATACGACTTATCATTTAAACTGTTTGTCCACTTGAACTATTAAATTTTACCCACCACAGTGGCTGAATTGTCTTAAGGCATCAATCTCATGTTCGACTGGCCTGCTGTAGACGGGCAGATTGGGGTCTGTATCCTGGTTCGGAGGGTCTAAACGGTTTCCCACCCTGCCACACAAATGCTGGTTCTAGTTTACCTCGAAAATGCTTCCTTTCTTGTCCTTATCCCATTAGAATAATTATAATATTATATAGGTATGACCTGAATGGGTAGTAAGACACGGTGAGAATAAAAAAAAGTTTTCTATAAACGAAGAAAACGAAAATACCTACCTCAATATATTTGTTTTTATGATTATTGCAATAATTACACAAACAAACAAAACTCTCTATTATACATTGGATTTTTTCTTTGAATAAAATATAGCCTTTAGGCTAGACTTATATAAGTTTGGCCTATGATTCATAGGCTTATTATTTAATAAGTTTTTTGTCACCGCGTCTTACTAAGTACACATATGAACTGTTTATACCATTGATGTATCTGTTAAGGATGAAAATATTTAATTTAGAGGAAATGCACCAGCATTCGCATGGAGTTTGAGTAGAAAACTAATTAGGAACCCTCTCCCCTCGATACACATGTTCGAGTTTCAAACATCAATCTCCATGTCAGCGGCAGTCTAGTCTCTTGTGAGAGTAACGCCTTAGACCAGTGTCATAAAATAATAGTTTAACCAAACTTAGATAAAATATGTTTTTTTTTACATTAAATCACATTTTCTTCAAAGTTAGTACAATTGGTTTACAAAAATGGACACCATTTTTGTCGAAAATATTTATGACTGGACGATGGAAACTTATAAAAATCTAGTCACCAAAGCTGCTATATTCATTAAAAGGAAAAACATGTTTTAATCTTCTAGCTTAAATGTGAAGTTTGTGTCGTCATGCTACATTTAAAACTGCTTTTCATGTTTATGTTAGGTTACACTTTCAGATTTCACCATTTTACATATTTAAAAAAACTGGAGCATGTTCCATAAGATAAATCTTATATATAATAATATTAATAATTGTAAAATATATTATTCTGTAAAAGATCATGAAACCTCATAGTAGTTCTTTTGTCGGAGAAATTCTATAAAATAAATATGCCAGCGTAGCACCGCCCTCAGGCATTCAATATACACTTTAATGAAGTGTCCATTCTTGATTTTACAAATTTGGGTAGGCTATAATTTATTTGAACATAAATATCATTTATATTTCTTATTTTTAGTTTAATATCCATGAAATAAAGTGCATTGAGCAAAATCAATTTGTATAAAATAAAACAATAGAATAGTAGAAGAATAAAAGAACATAAATAAAAGTAAAAACACTATTTTATTTATTACAAATTATTTTTAATTTAAAGTACTTAATTTGTGTGGGGGTTGTTACTAATAAGTCGTAACTTAATTACGAAACATACACAATCATTATTTAACATTTATAGTAAAAGAATATGTCCAAATCCAAAGCTAATATTATTCAACCATTTTTAAAATTGATACCCGTGTCCAGGTGTCATTTTTCAACTAATTCAAATAAATGGAATTATGAGCTCCTTCTAACTGACATTCCTGTGATCATGATGATTTGTAACCTGTGTGTTGATATTAATATTTTATTTGTGTCGAGAATTCAACCCGGGACCCTTCCCGTCGCTGTTTCCCCAACATTTTACCAGTCACATATCTTACTTCTTTCAGGGCCATTTCACTCTTAGTAACACATAGTAAAAGGGAACACCATCTATTTTGTAAAGTATTTAAACTAGCGTTCCAAATTTAATAAACCAAGAGTGGTTAGTTAGCTAAACGTTGGAAAATACAAGCAGGGCTGTGAAGTCTGAGTTGGAATCTGAAGTAATTACGGGCGTAGTCTGATGCCGGGATCACAATCAACTTAACGTTAACTTAACGTAAAGGATCTCCTCGTGTGTTTAAATGGAAGCGATCACGATGCAGTTAACTTAACATAAGAGATGTCCTGGGAGGTCTTTTACTTTAAGGGAACGCTACTTGAAGAGTATCACATGATCTAGCCGGCCAATCATTATGCGAGTGATGTCTGCAGGGCTATTTAGTAATTCATTTGTTGGTTTTAAGACCAAGGTCTACTCTTTAGTATAAATTCTAGTGATCAGACATTGAAACAAAGTAATTAAACTAAAATAGGAAAGCTAAATTTATCAAAAAAAGTTTAATAATAGATATTTATTATATTGATTGAAAACTGTAAACATTCACAGATCATCACTTTATACAAATAGTACAAATCACAGATCATATTCGAGGATGCAAATGTTTAGCTCGAATTGCTACGCTAAGTGATTCCGAGTCGAAGGCTTGGTCTACCGACTCCACAGCCACGAAGAGAATCTAATAAGTCTCTGTGACTTCAAGTCAATTTGTTAAACTTAATACTATCAAAACACATTGTACGATTGATAAGGCTTACCAGTATGTCACGAATCCCCTAAAATACTCTCCATACCTTGGGGTAGGGGGAATAACCACAGTTAGCTTTAGAGCAATACAGAGACAAATACGTCATAAACCAAGCAAAGTTCTTGTACATGTCGAGCTGTTGATATCTTTATAAGATATAATAATAATAATAATTAGCACCGCGTCTTACTACCCGTTCGGGTTATACGCTTTAAGTACTAATTACTCTAATGGATTAGAGAATTGGGAAGGTTGAATTAGAGGAAGTTAACCCGCATTTGCGTGGTGGAAGAGTGGAAAACCATTTAGGAAAAACCATCCACAGTTCACCCGACCGAGATTCGAACCTCGATCTCCTCGTCCTCAGCAGTCGAGCTCAACACGAAAAGCGCGTTAGCCAACTACACCAATGAGGCGGGTTATAGGATATAGTTGGATCACAATAGGAGGACCAATTTAGGAGATAGAACAAATAACTGTAGAATGAACAACTTTGACAAAGTATCACTAGGTGTATTTATAAAGTGACCACGGCATGTGACTACATGAGAATAGAATAATTTAACGGAACTTTAACATAAGGTCAGTTTGGCGAGCAAACTATACTGATCAAGATACAGGCAAAGGAAAAACCTCTTCTCGCAGATAGAAAAGTTACTACAGTAGCCCCATGACTTCTTTGGTGCTGACTGACAGCTCACAGCTGACTTATCACAGTCAACATTTAGGTATATACCTAAATTTTGACAGTCAGAAGTGACAGCTGCTAAACACATGTTTTCACAGATCATATGGTTGGGCGTAGGGATACATAATTTGGTCTGGTAACTTTTCAAAGCTGTCAGTCAGCACCAAAGAAGCCATGGGGCTACTGTAGACTGAGTTTCATGTATTCATACGTCTAGTCTTGTTATACGCACCTGTGACTCTTGAAAGGTATATCACTACCAATAAAATAATACTAATAATATATTAAAATACAGGGTTGCCACGCAATTGGAAATATAGGGGGGAAAAGGGGGACTTTTTTGTCTAAAAGAATTAGTAAAATACAGAGAATTTTGCAAAATCTTGTTAAAATACCGGAATAGACCTATTTGTTAATTTAGAACATTTAACTGCAAGCTTAATATAGTACAGTAGTTCTTTGGATGGACTAAAAAGTGTACTGATGAATCAAACACGCTGATTCAGAGATTTCTTAAACACTTAAACAAAGGTTGTGAAGCGACACCGAAGATGTATTTCCCCATCAAGCTTAAAACAGTCAGACTTCACTGTTGGTCAGTTTGATGGAAATATACATTTTATTAACTCTTTTCTTTGATCCAAGCTGCCTGGAAAAATTGGGAACTCCTTCTGAAAAACCTGTAAACACAATAAATTTGGTAGAGAGAAAATAGTGGCAGCCCTGAAAGTATTATATATGTTCACTACAAAATAAATATTTTATAAATGGCTCCTCATGAAAAAAATTGGAATGAACATCAGTTTATTGATAAATCGGTTGAAAGGTCAAGATTTGATTGTACCGTATTAGATCTTCATTCCAAATGAGTAAATTTTCCACTAATGACGGACATCAATACTACATTGGAGGCCAGAAAAAAAAAGGATAAGGGGATTAGAGGGAGCAAAAACACATAATTATCAAATATGGGCCAATCAGAATGAATGATTTTGATTATAAATATTTTTTAGCATCGTGTCTTACTACCCATTCTGGTTATACACTTATATACTAATTACGATAGTGGTTTTAGGTATTAAAGAGGCTATATTTGGTGGAAGTACCCGTATTTGTGTGGAAAACCACCCTCGACCAAGATCCTAACCTTGATCTCCCTATAATAATAATAATAATAATAATAATAATAATAATAATAATTAGCACCACGTCTTACTACCCGTTCGGGTTATATGCTTTAAGTACTAATTACTATAATGGATTAGGAATTGGGAAGGTTAAATTAAAGGAAGTGAACCCGCATTTGCGTGGAGGGAGAGTGGAAAACCATTTAGGAAAAACCACCCCCAGTTCACCCGACCAAGATTCGAACCTCGATCTCCCTGTCCTCAGCAGTCGAGCTCAACACGACAAGTGCGTTAGCCAACTACGCCGCCGAGGCGGGTATCTCCCTGTAATTGGCAGTCTAGTCTACTGCGAGAGTATCTGGTTAGACCACGCCGTCACCATATTGGGGCTTGTCAATATTGATCTCTTACATCTCACAAGCACTTGATGATAACGAGTATTTGTGCAGCCCTACATTGGATGAAGGTTTAAATACTCGTTAATTAACACGCTCACTACAGGCAGGGAGAAACTGCAATAGTCGGGGAATTTTAATACTTGTTTAAAGAAATATTAATTTTACACCTAAAACTAACAACTTAGAGCTATTCTTTATTCATGTCTAGGTCTGTAAAAATGTGATTGCCTAGGTCATTATAACATGACTCTGTTTTCTATGCCATATCAACATCGTGCCTAAAACATTTTATACTAATAATAATAATGCTCTTTGTTGAGCTGGCAAAGTAAAGGTCTTCTGCTTAGATACTAGAAAAGTATTTTTTTTTTATGTTTTTGGTATTTGCTAGCTTTTTTCTAAAAAAAATTAAAAAAAATACAGCTGGAAAAAAAGGATAAATTGGGGAAATTTGAAAGATATTAACTATTAATTATTAAACTTTGTAATAGCACCTATTTTAACCGAGGGGCATGGGGGGGGGAGTACAGAGCTTTCAAACAAAAAATATTTTCGTTGAAATAACAGATTAAAAAATCAAATAACTTTTTTTGGGGCCAACATTGATAACATTTTACAATATTATTATAGTTAGTTAATAGTTCTCTGTAATATCAAAATTGACAACTGTAGATAACATGACTTGACGTATGAATATATCAAAACTGTTTAGTAACTTAAGTAACTACCAGATACTGTTCTTCCTACCACAATCAGGTGATAGAATGCTATGACAAATGTTTTATATGATTATATACTATAGGCATACATTTAAATGCAAAAGACATTCTACTATTAGTAGCCAGTACTCACACAAGACATTGCCCTGAAAATAATGTATTTGTTTTTCAGAGCAAGGTATTCCTATTCGACAAAGTATTTAAACCAAATGCAACCCAGGAGAAAGTTTACAATGAAGCTGCCAAGTCCATTGTTTCAGGTAAGTCAAGTTGAACTAAGGTATTAGGTAATAAATATTTTAAAACTTTGGTTATTTTCATAAGTTATTAACAAATCACATTTTAAATGGCAAATTATTGGCTCTGATATTTATTTAAAATATAGACTAATCACACACATTTATGGTAATTAATAAACTTAATTTCAGCTTTTAATATTCAATCTCACATTTATTTTACGCTGCATGGTGTATAGCACTGAGAATTGTTGCATATGTTTAAAAATTCCGGATTATATATGAAGTGGTTTGATATTTTCTAATAGTGTTTTCACCAAAATGTTGGTGAAAGTTAAAAAGAAATTAAAACGTTTTAAGAAATATGTGATAACCTACATAAAACTTAACAATCACACATTATTTAAAATTTTCTGGTGTGACCCTATTAAAAAAACTTTATTTGATAAAGGAAGGTTAAGTTTAGGCTTATAACTTTTTGGTTTAATCTCAAAAGTACAGGTTTTGTGTAAAGTGTTATTATTTTTTTAACTTTAAACTAAAAATTTAAAATTATAATTGTTCAGGAACCTGCTGATCATTTTCACATACATTCCTTTGAAAACAATATTTAAAAAAAATTCAAACATCTTCTTAAATAATTCGAGATTTCTAAACTTCTGCAAAGGTTCTTTCAGTACTCTAATTAATTAAGATTTCAGCCTTGTTGTTATTATTATTATTATTATTAGTGTAATGAATTGGTAGGGTGATGGTGAGATGAAATGGAGGACCTTCAGTTTAACGTGGAATCCGAACCACGGTGGAGGCCTGGCATTCCCCACATTCACAAGTTGTGATTGATACAAGTTTTGTCAGAGGTGAATGAAGGGTTTAGCATTCAGATAAATTTGTGCCGGGACCGAGGATTGAACCCCGGACCTCAGGCACTAAAGTCCGACACCTTAGCCCTAGACCACCAGGTCACCTCTCAATATTAAATATCACCATTTACATTGTGACTACATTGCATAATGTGACACCATATTAGAACACATTTTATCTTAGGTGTATACAATAAAACAACCTTTTTTTATGGTCATACTATGTGCAAGCTAAGTAAACATTCCACTACTTTCTAACATTTGCAAGAAACAACAAAATAAAACTCAAGACTTTCACTAGAACTAGGTTTTTATTGGCAAACTTTGTTATAGAGCTAGTATTACTGTTTAAGAAGAAAATAATTTATCTCAAAGAAAAACTTTAATTCCAAATGATTTATCTGAGTTTAGTTTCAATAGTTATAGTTAAATAGGTCGTCAAATACTCGTTAAACCTACAGAAAGTTTACATTGTCACTCACACATTATTTTGGCTTTACACCAATAAAGCTATTTTTCAATGATACAGTACTTGCATTAATTTAATCAGCAAGTGCCGAAAGAAACTGAAGGGACCGGGGGGTTACGATGGGATGGGTTGATTCCTATATTTCTCGAATCTGAAACTTAAAAGTTTCTTTCAAATCCAAACTCAAATATTTAAAAATGTGCAATATTATCTAAAGTTGAAATATTTAACGTTGAGTTAAAAAAAAAGAGTAGTCTAGTTCTTTGTGCTACTGACAAATGATAATTTTGTATGTTATGTCTATTACATCATAAACAACAAAGATAACACTTTTTTAGTAAATTATTTATATTTTGTTACTCTTAAAACTATACAAATCTTTTAAATACTTTTACCAATTATTTAAAATTGTTATATCAATCTAGAAGTCTCTTGAACACCAGAAGTCGAAGGATGCGAGGAACCTAGGCTTCAAGAGGCCCATACCTAATACCAACCCAAGTGTTTGGTAGCGATACGTCAGTTGATGATAAAGTTATATACAAGCTATATAGAAATGCACTTAGTCATCGACTTTGTTCCTTTTGCCACCATTTTGTAGTTCGGAAAGTACACGTTAAATACTTAAATTAAAAAAAAAAAAGTTTTGCTCTTGTCAAGTGGTAAATGTTGTTACTGTATTTGGACTACCTACTTTTTTTTTACTATGACATTTGTTTGAACATAATATGCTAATGAACAAATGATTCACTGACCATGGGATGACTGTTTCTGGGTCGATTACAAACTTTATTGTGAAACAGACAAGTCTTAAGCTGGACGCCCGATAGAGGCAAGGTATGCAAGCCGCGGCACAGCGGGTGTTCACACACCTTATGTAGCAAGATTATTATTATTAGCACCGCGTCTTACTACCCGTTCGGGTTATACGCACTTACGCTAATGTGTAATGGTAGGGTGATTGTGAGATGAAATGGAGGACCTACAGTTTAACGTGGGATCCGAACCACGGTGGAGG